>CALNHX010012390.1:0-25482 GCA_940337035.1 Agriotes lineatus
ATCCGCCCAAGGGAGATTTGACTGTATACAGACAGATCAATAAAAAACCCAATTAGGGCAGGCTGTGATATGTGTTATACGTTTGGCAGTACTGAAGTGTATTGTCAGTCTATGTCAAATTCAAGATTTGCAGGTTAAGTTTTACGTCAGTCTGTGTCAAACAACGAACAAAACCTAACCTGCTAATCTCGAATTTGACATAGACTGACAATACACTTCAGTACTGCCAAACGTATAACACATATCACAGCCTGCCCTAATTGTTTTTTTTTTATCTCGCGGTATATAATTGTGGCCCCATCGGTATTTAGCAGTCTTTGAACTTATTTTACGAATACCATGACAACAGACATTTTAATTTTGTTTCGTATTGTCCCTTTAGAGAAAATGTGTTCTTTCTGTGACAATACTTGTAACCTAAAATATGATTCATCATTCTCTATTTGTGACCGCCAACTGTCCTTGTATCTTAAAACAAAAGCAATTAAAACTTGTAAAGAAACTGTAACAGTAAGCACCTGAAAAAATTAATTGTGATTTTGCGTCGAATGTATTTTTCCCTCTTTATTGTTATTAGTCTTCTTCTTCTTCTTTGGTCCGTTTGCTGGCGGTCCGGGCGGGTCGTCCCCGCAACGAATACGCTGCTGTCGGTGCCGCTGGGTCTCGAACTCCATTTACGATTCGTTTCCATTCTTGACGACGTCTTGGGCATCGATAACCGATAATCGCTGATTCTTTAAGTCGCCCTCGATATTCTTTAGCCAGGTTTTCTTCGGTGTCAATCGCTGAATTCTCCAGTCTGCCGGACGGTCTTACCAAAGAAGTTTACATGGCAAACGGTTATCATCCATTCGGCAGACATGTCCGAACCATCGTAGTCGACGTTTTTGTATTTGTTCTCCTATCAGTGTTTGTTGATCACATCTTCCTGTAATTGTTTCGTTTCGAAGGCGGTCGCCTCAAGCATCGCATTTGGAAGACCTCAAGCTTGTCAAGGTCCGGCTTGAGCAATGTCCACGTTTCCGATCCATAAAGAAGAATGGGAAGGATCAGCGTTCGGTATAAGCGTATTTTCGTTTTGATGGTAGTATTTGTTCGTTTCCATGTTCCATGTTCTGATGTCGATGTTTACGTATCAATAAACAAATTTAGTGCTATAGTGGGCTAACTCATAACCATACAATTGTTGAAATATTGCCATTTTGTTTCTGTCGTATGTACATTATTCAAGTTTTTGATGAAGGTTTGTTAAGAATCAGGTTGGCGTTGTCAGGGATATGTTTACAGCATGTCAACTGTTTCCGATAACTGTCAGTATTAACTGTTAATTCTACGCCACGAGCTCTAATTACACATTCTAGACGTCTAGGCATACTGCTAATCAATTGTGCAAGATTTTCTTGTGGTAACCTATCCTAATGTCCGAGGCCAATTAGGGCGAGTGCAAATTGCTCTTCCCAGTTGAACCCACACGTGTTCTATCTGGTTCAGGTCTGGTGAGCAGGCTGGCCAATCCAAAAGTGTAATTCCAATTTCGTTTAGATATTGCAGAGTGTGGCCGTCCATTATTTTGCATTAAACGAAAGTTGTCACCAACAAAATGACTAAACGGAACAACATATTCCTCAAGAATGTTCCTAATGTACCTATCTGCATTGAGGGCTGCTCTATCACAGATGTAAAGCTCTGTGCGCGCATCTGAAGAAATCCCTCCCCATACCATTACCGAACCTCCAAAAAAATTTGAAGTTGTGGCCATAGCACAAGCAGCATAGCCTTCTCTTGGTCTTCTCCATACCCGTGAACGACTATCTGGAGCATCCAAACTAATCGAGACTCATCTGTCTCCATAACACGCATCTCCATTCGGGATCCCCCCAGTTCTGGTAAGTTCTAGCAAAATTTAGTCGATTATGTTTGTGGCGTACTGAAAGTTTTGGACCAATGGCAGCCCGATATGGTTTCAGATTGTTTTCGTGAAGTCGTCGCTGAACTGTACGTGACGATATTTGAACATTTCTGACAGCAGCCAGTTCATTAGCAGTAATTGTAGCTGTTGCAGTGCGATTTCTTAAAGATTGTAACAACATAAATCGATCATTTTTGCACATCTTACTGGAGATATCAGCATTTTGGCACGGAAGTGAGAATTAACAGTTAATACTGACAGTTATCGGAAACAAATGACATGCTGTAAACATATCCCTGACAACGCCAACCCGATTCTTAACAAAACATCAAAAACTTGAATAATGTACGACAGAAACAAAATCGCAATATTTCAACAATTGTATGGTTATGAGCACGGCCGTCTGGATTAGCGTGCCTGCTGGCTCTCAGCGGCCTGTTCATTTGCGACAAATAGCATTACAAAGTTGTGACTCCGCATATCCGGGGATTGAAGTTCAGAACCACGCCAGCCGGTTTGAAACTTAGCTTTTCTCTGTCAGATTATTGTTCTGTGACTGAAACGTTAAATTAGGTTAGTTTTACGACATTTTTGTACGAAAAAAATCAAGCATTCTATGCGTGCGAAAAGATAAAATCGAAAGTATTTTGTTGAATGCGCCGCGTCAGCTGAGCCTTCTGCAGTTTAAACGCCGAGCCAACGCTTCCAAATCCCCGGGTAACAGCGCCACGCGGATCACTCGAAAAGCTTGCAAATGAACAGGCCGCTAAGTGCCGGCAGGCACGCTAATCCAGAAGGCCGTGGTTATGAGTTAGCCCACTATAGCACTAAATTTGTTTATTGATACGTAGACATTCAAATCATCAAATGACAGCTGAGATGTTACAATTATATCTACGTCTTCTGCAGTTAGTAACTTGTTTCCTAAAATGTTATACTTTGTAATTAATTAAAGTTTTGAAGAGTATCTTTATAAATACCTGCAAGAATTAAAAGCATGTGACAATGTGGTAATCCCCTTTTTTAAAATTCTGTTACAAAAACAACCATAGTTTCCAATTCAGTGTAACTACAAAACACCACAATGTTGTGATGCCTTCAGCGTTAGTTTTAATTTGCGATACTTCAAAGTGACGCTGCAGAAGAGAGAAGCAATAAGATTGTACGTACAAGTTTATTAAAAACTACTTACCTCACATAACCGTAAAGAATCAGTCGGTGTCCAATTTTTGCTTTTTGGGAAATCTGAACAACGCTAATCCCTTACCTTGCTTTGTACTACAATTATCTGATGCACAGTAGACCATTTAACAGAATTAATACTTGTAGCAACTGCTAAAAGAAACGAAAGGCGACGCATAAAAATTTGCAGAAATATAGGTTATGTATGATGTAACGGACACGCCTATTTAGCGTTTAGCGTTGGCTTAGATTGTGGGATTCAATAAGCAGATATGAAAATTAACCAAAGTGGACGTGCCTTCGAAGCTGAGTTAATAGTTTTAAAAAACACAAGAAATAGGCATAATAAATAATTGTTTTCTGTGATAATATCGCTATTAAAAGTTAAGGGAAGTTTGTTTACAAAAACCCGAAAATAGAAATGGTCGAATGCAACTGTGGTACTTTTAGTTGTGTAAACACGGCTTTTAGTCTTCTGCATTATTATATGGATATGATATTCGTCAGGCAAATAAATTTTGTCGTGTTTTCTCTTTAAACGTTCAATAGCTCCAAAACTGCGGTCACAGGGCAAATAGCTATGGCCGGTTCTGGAAAACGGTGGTAAATTAAATAAAATTTTCCTGTCTGGACAAGACTGTAAAGAAATTCTACCATCACATAGTTCTTGTTCAGTGACCAGCAGTTATCAGAATACATGTAAATATCGGTCGCTTCAGACTTTATTATTTTATTAAAAAAATACCAAAGCATGCTTACAACTTTGTTTTGACCCTTTGCCCCCGTAGTCTCATCATACACAAAAAATAGCTTCTTCCAGTACTTCCGACGTGAACACAAAAGTTGTATAACCATAGCTGAATTTTGTAGAAGACCTCACCACTTGAGCTAACTGGTAGTGGGAAATTCTGTTGAAAGTCGAACATAATCACTTCAATATTATCTTGAGACTTGGCTAGCTGAGTTTTCTCTTTCAAATCTTCATAAAATGTCTTTGCTTTGGCTAAGTGTAAGTTTTTTTCCCTTAGACAGAGTGTTTTTCTCTTCGTCCGTATCTGCACCTTCTATTTTCTTTGTCTTTATCGCATTTTTGGCAAGTGTCGGACTTGGGTTTACCAAAAGACATATTAAAGTTTTCTACAAAAAACTTTCTGGAGAATTCGTATTTAACGTCAGGATTTTTTTTTATTTTCACTCAATAAGAGATATTGTTCTGGTTCATGTGATTTGTATCGTGCAAAATAAAGAATGTGTTCCCGTATTTTAGTTTGTGTTTCTACGGGTACCTTGTTTGGTCTAATAATATGTTTGCCGCGCCTATCTACGGGGGGTATGATGTTTTGTTTCAAGTGATGCACAATCCTGTTTAATCGGCCTTTTGATATCCTATGGATTGCTATTAATGTCTTTTTACACACTGTGTGGGTCTTCGTTCCATTCTGAATCTGTATAAACATAACAAATAATTCCTTGCTTTTGTTAAACAAAAAACTTAAACCTTACCTTGTAAGTGCATGATACATGTTAAGTTTATTATTGCTTTCTAGCCGAGCTCTCCTTCGTTTGACACTGCATACACTTATTTTCCCAGCCAAATAAGAGTCTTGCAAATTTTTTGTCTCTAGCTTGTAAAATGATTCAAAAATATTTCTCACTTCGGGGGAAGGGGGGGGGGGGTATCTGGCCGAAACACTTTAATTTGCAATTACAAGCATTGCCCATACTTCGTGCTGGTACAGTATTGCCCTTAATGTTTCTATATTGGTTACCAGCTACCCGTTTTGCTTTTCGTTGATTGCGTTTCCATGCTTTTTCCTTTCTAACTCGTTTTTTTCCACGTGGTATTTCTAGGTTAGGTTCTTCATTATCACTGTTTTCAAGTTCTTCAATATTGCTGTCAGCTTCTGATGGTCTATATTCACTGTCACTATCTGTGTGCGTGCTTAGCAAATGGATCTTCCTCGTTTTCAGAACTCATTGTTTTTATTTACCGCACATACAAGAAGTAGGCCCTGCTCACACGTTCTTAGGTTATACTGAGCAATAAGTGGACATGTCCACTTGTTGCTTTGAAATACCCATACTAGACAACCACCAATACATCTAAGTATGGCATATTACAGGTGACAAATGCTCAGTTATTGCACAGGATGATGTAGAATTGCCTGATGGACATGTCTGACTAGTTATCTCAATTTCCTTTAAAAATGGACTTGTCCGCTTATTGCATTGCACCCCTCAATTGTCAATTACCTGGTTTTATGAACTTTAAAAGTCAAGTTTGACGTTATGTGTCATTGATAGTCAAAGATTCTTGAAAATACAATTTTAAAACTTCAATTAATAGAGAACTAGATTTTGGCGAACCCACCCTGAAAATAAGAGCTCTCGATTTAAAAGCAATTATCGTTTAACATTTAAGACATTACATTAATTAAGGCACAGTTTAACTGGTGAGCTATAGCAATATATTCATTTATAAATTTAGAATATTCATATTTTAAGTGTGGATTTTTATGAAACCTTTTCTCCAATTGTAGGAACCTTTCGGTAGCTTGTAATTCGGAATTACCTAACTTAGAAATATAATAATAATAATGGTGAGGCACTAACACCCCATGAAGGAGCTTGGCCTGCAAGGCGGAAGGTTAGAGCTTCCGTATCCTCGCTCTCACACCCGGCTGTCGCGTGTCAAATTCATGACACGTGGTGATGTGGTGAGCACCACGCATTAGACAGCCGCATTATTACCCCTTGTTCTTTCGAACGCAGGTTCCCAATTATTTAAAGCGACTGGGTAGGCCGCCCGCCAGGCATCGATCTGGGATTTGAACTCCAGACATCCGCGCCGCAGTCCGATGCTCTAACCATCAGAGCCACGCTGGCTTAGAAATACTTGAATTAAATAGAATGGACACTATGAAACGGCCATCGGGGGCTCAAGTGATGGTTCGATGTGTTCTTTACAAAACCTTTCTTAACGAGAAAGCAGAGACTGTGGATTTTGTGGAAGGACTTCCTCGATCTTCCAGAACTTTTGAACGGACTTCTCTAAGGACCCGCTTGTTGTCAGTTTCAATTGTCAAACAGGATAGTGCTGATTGATGAGAAATTTGCTCAGATTGAAACGGACCAGAAATTAACCAACCTAGTAAGGTTGGTAGATCTTTGCCCAACTGTATCTGCCCGAGACACAATAAATTGTAAAAATGGCTCGCACAAATGAGAATGTCTACCGGCAACGATTTATTGAAATTAGCATCCGCAAGTCTTATGTTCGTTGGAATAGCACGGCAAGTTTTATCGAATGATCGAAAGGGTAAATTTTCGGAAAGTTTAGGGATTATAATCCCTAAAATTTCCGAAAAAATTATTAAACATTGTAAGCTGATTTGGAACGCATTTTGCGTGGATGCTATCTGTATATGTACGATAGAATTGGATTCCGCGGAACAAGAATTGATCCCTAATATTTGAGTGTTTGTGTGCTTTCGTTTTAACTGTAACTTGTGAGCTAAATTTTCGGTAATGAAATTAACGTGGCTTCCGCTATCTAAAATAGCCCTAGCATTGTACCATTTATTGTCATAAGCTCTTATTTTCAACGACACTGTTGAGAGTAAAGTTTCATGTGGCTTATTTCGGAAACAAGAAAGAACTTGGGAGGCAGTTTGAGTGCATTAATGAAGTTACTATTACTTAGAGGGGTCAGAAGAAAACGCCTAAAAAGGAATCTGAAGGAACTCAGTTTTTGAGATAAGGGATGGTGAGATGAGAAACTAATTTATCTATTCCATTCCTGGATCTCTTGATCTCCCGTAACATAGCCTCACATTCACTGGAGTTTAAAATTTATCGGAAACCCACTTTCACCGATTCTGTCATTCCCTTCTCATCTCACCATCCCTTATCTCAAAAACTGAGTTCCTTCAGGTTCCTTTTTAGGCGTTTGCTTCTGACCCCTCTAAGTAATAGCAACTTCATTAATGAACTCAATATCATAAAACAAATTGCTGTTAATAACGGTTACTCACTTAACCTTATCATGCCTATCTTTCATCGGTTACAACATTCACTAACTCAACCAAATTGTTATCTACTAGATCTTCTGACACCAAAAGTGAGCTCACCACGTTTCGTTCACTACCTTACATTTCCCCTTTTGTCAATTCTCTAAAAAGCATATTTAAACGCTTCAATATTACAATTTCCTTTTCCTCACCCTTTTCCCTTCATACTATCCTAGTCCATAACAAAGATCCTATCCCCCTCCTTAACAAATCAGGTATCTATCTTTTAAATTGTGGTTCATGCGACTCTTTTTATGTGGGGCAAACCGGGAGATCCTTCAAAAAGCGCGTGTCTGAACACATTTCTTTAATAAAACCAAATTACATTCATCATCTTGATTATAATAAATCAGCTTTTGCCTCACACATAATTGAGAATAATCATAAATTTGACCGGACTCCAATGTTAAAATTCTTCACGTCTGCCCTAAGGGCAATAATCTAAATTTTTACGAAATCTTCGAAATTATCTCCCGGATAAACGATCGTTGCCTCAATGAGGTCACATAGTTTGCTAACAGTAGTAATTATATATTCCTCAGTCTAAATTTGATTAATTGCTTAACTTAATCCATTTATCGGTTATGTATTTAAAGTTCTCACCTTGGCTGACCGTTGTAGATAAACAAATAATTTATTTCATTTATCATGTCGGTCACGTTGTCTTGTGTCTGTTTTAATTTTAATTGTTTGTTTATTTATGACTGTCCACTTTTGACATTAGGTGAGGTGTTTGCTCTTTGGTTTTTTCCCGGTATTTTTCTAAGCTTTATCTTTTAGCCTGAAGATGGCTTAATACATAAGCCGAAACATGTAGCGCATGTAAAATATATGTTAATTTTATGAGGAAGACAGTGTTTCCTTTACAATAATTTAGAAACATAGGAAATGCAAGGAAATGTAAGAAGTAAAAATCTGACCTTATCCATGGCGTCATAACTCAAATATACGCGCGCTGTTTTCGCTGAGCATCATGGGTAGAAATTCTCCGCTCCGTTGCGCATTGCATTTGGCCGGAAGTAAGATGGCGTTCAAGGTTTCACTGATTGCACGTTTTTGTAATTTTTAAGATTTCCAGATATTTTGGAAATCCGGGACGAAGGACCACTTTGTTTCTGCTTTTAAATGAAGCTAGGTTGCCTGAGGCAGGCGCTGGTTATAACTTCTCTCTGCAGGACCCGTTCTGCGTCTTTCACGTGTTGCTGTCGCAGGGCACGGGATGATGGTACTCACAATGAAACTCTGGCTTGCACATTTTGGGAATTCGTATATATAGCAGCATTAACACTACACTTGAATTATTTTTACACAGTTATTGAACAGTTAGAACATTTCTTTTTCCTAGATTTTGGCGTGCGAGTTCACCTCCATTCCACCAACTGGTGACTGTCACTTTTTTCCCGGAAGTGGTGGGGGAACCCGTTACCAACTTCGAACAACAACTAAGGCGGGAACCCGGGCAAATTCAAATCTGAACATTAATTCTGAACAGCATCCATATTCGCAATACAGTCCAGAGTTTCTAAGAGTGCAATAAAACGTTATTTGTTCCTTGCTAGTTTTACGTTCAGGTACAGTTTTATCACCTGAACGAGCATGGGTTTTATGAGGCAATAATTTCCAAAAAAAAGGCCGACTCATCTACGTTATGAACTCGTTCAGGTCTTAGATCACATTCTTTAATAATATTTGATAATTTTGCAGTGAACGGCTTAATGCTGATTCATTTACAGAAAGTTTTCCGCGGAAAATTTTTAAGAAACGGGTACCATGTCTTTTCCTAAATTTATTTATCCACCCCCGGCTAGCAGTGAATTTATCGTTGTTCCCGTAATGTTTAACATACAGCAGAATAACTTTTTGTTAGAACTTACGCCTAGACACGAGACGAGACGATGCGGATGCGGATGCCTGGATCCCGTCCTGGCTCAGTAAGACTGGATTTTCACGCGGAAACTGGTGCTTTGCACAAGCTGCTGATTGGTAGAAATATAAAAATAGCACATAGTAGGGATACATTTTTCTCCCACTCTTCACTTTCTGCCAGTAAGTACTCTGTGTCTAAGCCCTGTTTCTTTATGAAAACCAGCGTAATATAGGCCACAGGCGTGGGCGTAGCGAGGCGCGATTATGTTTTGATAAAGAATTATTGTGTTAACCCATATGATCCCACGGTATTCTTTTTTTAATTAAAAGCTGATTTGTGATAATTTTTATCAAGAAATAACTTTATTGATACAAAAATAATAATTTTTTTTCTAAGAGTTTTTCAGAAACACACCTGTACTCAAATGAGTACAGTGGGCACATTAGGTGTCGCAAAGAAATAAAATATAACAGTATATAATTAGTTAGAACTGAACACTTAAAAATATAGTTTACGGGTGAAATTCGATGAAGCAGTTACGTTCTAAACAGAGGTTTACTTCACATTTCACACAGCTCCATCTTGCACGGCTTTGACACTGACGGCACCTAAGTTGTTTTTTCAACTTTTTAGGAAAATGTCCGCCTTTATCTTGAATAACGTTGTTTGGTACAGATCCGGAGCGTCTACCTTTAACAAAACTAGATTTTTCAAAACATCTTAAATAATGACGAGCGACGCTTCTTGTAAATTTCAATAAGTCTAAATCGGTGGAACTGGATAGTTGCTGCAATTTCCAGGCGTTGACTATTGTGACATTTAGCATGTGAGTAAATAAACTCCACCACCATTTATTCCCTTGAATACTGACTCTATAATTGTGTACTCCTTGATCAAGCAAGTCCACTCCTCCCATATACGAGTTATACATGGAAAAAGGTCTAGGCTGAGGAACATCAACTTTTGCTTTTGCCGTAGAACACCAACGTTTTACTTTAGATAGTGGCTCGCTAGAATCGTAGTTGGAAGCCATGGTCACAATATTATTATCTTTCCACCTAACAAACAATAAAGGATTTAGCTCATCGTATTTGCATTCGAAGTATCCTCGCTCCTTTTTTTCATTTCGTTGGAAGGTGGCAACGCACATTTTTTTATACGGTTGTCCCTTACTGTTCCTGTAGCTCCAAAGCCCAAATCTTTCAGCGTTGACATCAAATCAAAAGAGGTGAAGTAGTTATCAAAGAAAATAACATTGTCAGATGGTTTCTCAACACATTCTAAAAGCTCCAGGACTACCTTTTTTCAAGTGTTAGGAAATGTGGAACTGAGTATACATGGATTAATAATGTTGGTTATTATAGGTAATAAAAACGGGCAGTAGAGTTTTATCATTTTTACACTTAAATTATCATATCCAACAGCATTGGTTTTAATTTTATTTATGATTTTTGCCACATCCACGGTGATAGATTAAAAGTAAATTTAGTTTCAAAATTTTGTAAATTATTGTTTGAGTAAAAATTTAAAAGATGTTTGTTAGTAACCGAAGACATGGACTTAGCCGAATCAATGAAAGCATTTATTGATCTTATTATCATTACTTAAACTATGAGGAATTTCTATTGTTCCATGGCTGTCAGTGATGTTAATTTTCTTCGGCTCTTTCCAAATGGTATTAAACCCATTTTGATTTACTTAATTGATAATTAAAGTATGCCTTTTTTCTGGTTTAATAGCAAATGATGTAGAGTTACGTAAAGATATATAATATTCCCAGTGCCCGGGGTTTTTCGTCTTTTTGAATTTTATTAAGGCTTTATCTCTAAGAGACATCATTAGTTTTATATTTGGAGTCATTCATGGAGCTTTGGATCTAGAAATTTTCACAGTTTTAACAGGCGCATAGAAATGAAATAATTTTACTAAGTTTGTGTTGAACATTTCAATTTTATCATTTATATTGATTAAATTTATTAAATTGTGCCATGAAAGAGACTGAAGGTCGTTATAGAACTCCTCATAATCAAAATTAGCAAAATTTCTGTAGGTATACAAAAAACTTTTGCGATGCAATTTACATTTAATAGGGTAGTCACAATAAACCAAACAATGATCGGATAATCCATGTACATCAGTCGCACAGTAATTGACTATATATTTTTTATCGCTCACCAAAATAAGGTCCAGTAATGTAGAGCTGTTTTTAGTAATGCGTGTGGGTGTCTCAATTAGTTGCTTAAACCCCCAACTCTCCATCATAGAAAATAATTTTTTATTACTTTTATCAATTATAGATAACATATCTATGTTAAAAACACCCAGACACACTACCTCGTCCGTCATATGTGCAATAAGTGAAAAGGAGTCCTCCAAGGTATCACTAAAGTCAGCGCATCCAAACTCCTGCCTTCGATAAACTGTTCCTATGACAACCGCAATTTTTTTTTAAATAATTTTGATCCATAACTGTTCAATAGCTACACTACTACTTGCTGTAAGAATAATAGGAAATTGTAAATTTGTTTTAATGTAGATACTTATTGCTGTTCCCATGTATCGGTTATTCGATCTTTGCGCAAAATTTTTTAGCCAGGTATATATGCACTGCATCATCAGTAATATTGGCCGATAGCCATGTTTCTGTCACACCAAGCATATCACAATCCAAGGACTGTACAAGACCCTTAAAATCATTGAAGCTATCTAGTAGTGACCGAATATTTAAATGCGCAACCTTAATAATGCCACCACTGATCTGAAAAGAAACAATATTATAAAACAGACAAAATCGATTAAGCAATTAATCAACATCAGCAGATACTGATGAACCCTAGGATTATTACTATAAACAAACTTTATACGATGACTCATAAAAATGAATATTTGATTAATAGAAATAAAACTAAATATATTACCATAAAGACATTTACAGCAACATACCAATAAACTTAATAGTAGAAAGATTGACAAAAATCTAAATGAACTTATATTTGCGAAGCAACCAAAATAACTGAAAGTAAACTACAAACTGTATAGAAATACAAATAAAAATAAAACAGGATTTACTCTGTGCTCTAAAAATGCAAAAGAAAATAATATTTTTCATATAATAAACATTCAAAGAACATTTGTAAAATCAGAAACATTTTTTATTTCGGCTATTTTACTATTGTCTTTTGCCATCATATAAATTTTGCCATTTTTACACCAAAGATATTTAATATTCTTCTCCTTTTTATAATCTCTAGCTGTCGCAAACAGCTGTCGATTTAACGACGAGAGAGATGCATTAATATACACAGAGTTATTGCTTTTTGCGATATCAACTAACTCAAATTGATATCACTTAATTTCAGATTACGTTTAATCTTTCTGCACCTTAGAAACTCCTCCTTGTCCATCATTCTAACGAATTTCACGATGATTCCTCTTGGTCTTGTTTTATCCAGATGTTGGCTTCCCCAAGCGATGGGAAGCATCAATCATTTGAACATCCACTTTAAAAGAGGCAGCATTTCCTACTGGGCGAATTGTTTGTCCATCTGCTGGTTTGGCAGTATGAGATGCGCTGGGACTGCGCTCGACTATGGCAAGGATGTTCTCCTCCACAGCAACAACCTCATGAATAACTCGTCCGTACTGAATGCTAAAGCTCGGAAGATATCCAGTTTCTCCGAGAGCAGGAAAAGATGCAGTAAAAGTTCTCAGAGATGGAATACGACGATTTGGATAACGTCGTTGGTACTCTTGAATTCTTGCCTGTGACATCCCCTTACCTCTGCTGCAAAATATAAGGTTTAACTAACTTCTTCTGTTAGAATAGTAGGTTTACCTGTTGATTGTGACAAATACAGTGCGTGTTTACAAAGCGATGAACAAGAAGTTTATAGGTTATGTAGCGTAAGCATAGGAGACGCTTTTACACTATGTTAAAAGGTGCGGCTTGGATTTCTTTGCTTGGGTGCTTGGCAGCGTGCAGTAACCAGATATGACTATTAAACAAAATGGACTTCCGTTTGAAGCTGTGAGTAGTTTTAAAAAACACAAGTAATAGGCATAATAAGTAATTGTTTTCTGTGATAATATCGCTATTAAAAGTTATGGGAAGTTTGTTTACAAAAACCCGAAAATAGAAATGCACGAATGCAACCATGGTACTTTTTATCGTGTAAACACGGCTTGTAGTGTTCTGGATTATTATATAGGTATGATTTACTAAACTTAATGTTTTACTTTAATACCTAGATTTTATAGTGACCGCCACAAACTCGGATTTTTTACTTATTTAGAAAAAAATGGCGTTTTTCGAAATTCCCTAAATCCAAAAAGTGATATTATTCGGAAATTAAGTAAGATTTCAATGATTTTTTTAGAGTGTGTTAGTTTTAGCTAACTGAACCATCTCAAGGCCAGAAAACAGCTATTTTTGTAACTTTAGCTAAAAATATAAATTTTTCAGTTTTTTAAATATTTTTAAAAATTTCACATACCAAGACGTAATTTCAAAATTCAAATTGTTTTATGTGAAGACTTTAAAGATTTATAATTGTAAAAGATAATATAAAATATATAATTACTACTTTAGTTTTTTATTATTTACCAAAACGTAATATTTTCGACAATTTTTACGTTTTTGATGCAAGGCGCCTTTTAGGAGAAATATTTTTCAAAGATAATTTATATCTATTTAAATGGCTTTTAAAAACTCCAATCTAGCCCTGTTAATAAATTACAGTTACAAAAATCCTGTAAATGTTCTTTTACACTTGTCTAAATGAGAAGATTTTTCTTTATCCAATTCAATTACAGTTGCAAAAATCCTGTAAATGTCCTTTTACACTTGTCTAAATGAGGAGATGTTCTAAAAAATATCCTCATTTAGACAACAGTAAAGAACATTTACAAGAATTTTGTAGTTTTTAGAAGCCATTTAAGTGGATATTAATTACAATTGAAAACTATTTCTCATAAAAAGCGCCTTGCATCAAAAACTTAAAAATTCTGGGAACGTATTACTTTTCGGTAAATAACAAAAAAAAATGTAATTAACATTTTATATTATTTTTTCCAATTATAAATCTTTAAAGTTTTCATATAGAACAATTTCAATGTTAAAATTAAGTCTTGTATGTGAAATTTTTAAAAATATTTCAAAATTAATTTTTAGCTGAAGTTCAATAAAAATGGCTGTTTTCTGGCCTTGATATTGTTCAGTTAACTAAAAACTAACACACTCGAAAAAATCTCATTGAAACCTTACTTAATTTCCAAAAACTAGCACTTTTTGAATTTTGACAATTTCGAAAAACGTCATTTTCTAATTAAGTAAAAAGCACTCGGTATGTATGATAGAGGTTGAATAGGTTTTTACGCAAGCACAAATTATTGACGTATAACGTATTTTTTTCCCCATATTATGCCAACTTTTTGGCGGTCACTGTATATATTAAGCACTATATGCCATTATGGCCTGTAGCTCTTACATTTACTTAGACCTATTTATTAGGAATTTATTTTAGCAGAGCGATCGCGTTCTCAGTCGTAGTAAATGTTGTTTGCTTTACATGCGTGCTCCGTGCACTGTACCGTAGTAAATAATGTCAGTGAAATTTTAGCAATTCTTATGCATTTCTTACTGCGATTCAGAACACTGGTGCACTGTGGTGTGCAATAGTAAAAAATGCCAATACGCGCCCGGGCCACTAAGCAACGCTATTCCCGCGTATGCATATCAACGCCACTGCACGTATGCCGCAATCATTGTAGAATTTTTCTTGAAGTTGTTTGGCAGTGTGGTTCCACAATGTCGTAACTACACTTTCCTTGTATTCCGATTCATCTCCTTCTTCATGTTAAATGCACAATCCAATAAATATGTGTTGAGCTCTGGCAAAGTCGTGCTTTTATTGATCTGCTACTACCTCGCTGCACAAAATTCTTGGAATTGTCTCCAGATCTATGATTTCGACTTAATCGTGTTAGACGGTACACCTTTAACATTTTCCACTATTGATCTAATAGTGGAACTTCCGAAGTGATTAATACTCATATTTAGAACAACAAACGGGTTTATAAAAATGCCATTTTGTTTTGGAAAAATGTCAGTCAAAGACTAACTAAATTGAATTAATTAACACCAATCGCAATCGTGTGAAAACACCGTGATATTAGGTGTTTTAAAATTTAATTGGCCTTTTGTGATAAATTGACCAATTTTTAGTGGTTTGTTTATTATAGTGTTGAAGAATCAAGGGTAATACCACAAATGATGGATATATTTTGACAAATATTTTGCCGTTTTCATGTAAATTATTGCGTTTAAATTTAACGAAACAAAATCATACTAATGTGATTTTGTTGAGTGAAATTTGCAATAATTTTTATGGAAATGGCAACACATTAAAAAAAATACACTTCGAGTGGTATTTGGGACAACTATTTAACAATATAAGTACATACCAATTAACTTATCTGACAGCCTAAGTTGGCAGTACGGGAGTCTGGTGTGTTGTGAACAGCATGGTTGCTCAAGAGGAAAGTTCACTGTGACCAATCTTGTTTTATATAAGACTGCCACGTTGGAGTTCTTGGAGAGAAAAGTGCAAGTTGACTCGGTATATACTGACTTCTCCTAGGCCTTTGATAGGGTTAACTTTCAGATGCTATTGGATAAACTTAGAGTCACGGACTTCTCCAGTCGTCTTCTGTGTTGGATTGGGAGCTATCTGAAGGATAGACAACAAAGTGTAAAAGTAAACAATTTTATATCTGTGCCCTTTGAGGTCACATCTGGTGTTCCTCAGGGGTCACATATTGCTCCCATGCTGTTTATTCTTTTCACTAATGACATCGGGGATGTTGCTCGTTCGTCGGTTAGTATGTTTGCTGATGACCTTAAAATTTACAGACCAATTCATACGGAGGATGACATTGACTAGCTCCAGAGGGATATAGATAAGTTGTGGGAATGGCCTCTAGCAAATGTGTTTTATCAATTTTTATAGAGGCCACATAAAGTTTCCGTCCGAATATTGTCTCAATAATGTAGTGTTGAAAAAGTAAAAGAGGTTCAAGACTTGGGTATCCTGGTAGATTTTAGTTTCCACTGTAATAATCATGTTCTTAATACTGTTCAAAAGGGTTTCAAAATGCTTGGATTTATTCTTCGTAATTGTAGAGAATTTAGTGCTACTACTGTTAAGGATGTCTATTGCTGCATTGTGAGATCCCAATTAGAATACGGGATTGTAGTTTGGGTATCTGAATATGATCATTATATAAACAAAATTGAAAGAGTTCAAAATAAATGTCTACACCTTGCTGCATATAAACTTAATATTCGTAATGATCTCTTTCAGAAACAGGATGTTTTAGACAGGTTAAACTTACAATCACTAAAACAAAGAAGAATTGTTTCAGATGCATGTTTTGTCTATAAACTTATTCATGGACTTGTAAGTGGCCCTAAACTTTTAGAAAAAATAAAACTTAAAGTGCCAATCCGTAGTCTTCGACACTATGAACTGTTTAAGTAGTATTGAGTTTCATTCAACAAATTATGGCTGTCATTCACCATTAAACAGAACCTTTAAGTTTTTAGACTTACTTCAGGGGGAGCTGGACATCTTCAACAGCTCCTTGGAGAGCTTTAGGGGTTAATTAAGCAGTCTTATGTGATTACATATTATGTATAGTTTAATAATATATTGTATATAGGTAGCATGTAGTTTAAGGTTTAAGTTTAATATTTACCTACACTGTACCTATCTTCTGTAATATATAGTGTAAAAATGGGACGACCCCGTAAATTTAATAAATTGAATTAAACTTAATTGAAAACAAAATATTCCAACAATTACTATAATTAGTTACAAAAATAATTTTTAGTTATTAAAATAGTAATTATTAATGCGACATTTTTAGTTATTTACGTGGAAATCTTAGTAAATTAGCCTTTATGGGCGAACCGGATAATTTGCAGGGAGAGCGACGTAGGAGCGAGCCTTGTAATCCGGTGATCCCCTATAAAGGCTAATTGCAAGCGAGCCGCGTACAACGTTTTATTTCCTCTTGGGCAACATCCTAAAAATTAATATTAGTGATTAATGAAGGATGTGATTATTAGAAAACAAGGTGCTTGTATAGTCGCGATGGCAGCATTTTACAAGCACCTGGCCTGTAAAGACTCATTTACCGGTCAGTTCAGACGACAGTAACACTTTACAGGCAGCTGGCCTGTAAAGACTCATTTACCGAGTCAGTTCAGACGACAGTAATGACCGTTTAACAAATCAAGAGGAAATAAGTTTTTTTAACGTAAGCCAAACTTTGTTTACACAGTTTGTTTATGTTTATGTTTATTTTCACGTAACCTAGCGGCATCAGTAAGATGAATATTCTTGCTAAGCGATATTATTGCTACTTGATTTTTGAGAACTACTAACTACATTGTTTTTCATTAATATTTTGCGCGGTGCCCAATATTCAGTGATATACTGTTCCTGTTTGTTGAAAAAAGCAAATCTCTGCAATACGATTGGCTGTCGAACAGTCACTATCATTCAACATATTATCTCTCACCATCAAAATGCGATGTCAAACAACTCACTGACCTAAAGAATAACAAATTTGTATGTGGTCACATACAAGCTTGTAATTCTTAGCTGCTTTAAAGATTTTTTTCTACGACCACCACTAAAAGTAGGCCTTTTAGCGCTAGCTTTTTTCACTAAAAGCGACGTTATCTTTAAAATGAGATCAGCTGTTTACTTTTAGCACATGTGTTATAAAGTGAGGTGAGGTTATAAAACTACAATTTCGAACTGGAAGTGAGGTTGTAAAGGTATTCTAGTTACTTCTTGCGTTAGAGGTAACGTGTTTTTTAAATAATTAAAGCGTTATGTAATGAATAAAGTCAGTTGTATACTATTATAATTAGCTTTTATAACTGCCTTTGACAGTACTGGCTCCACAAACATTCACCTGCGCTTCAAGGCCATCTCTTTATTATGACATAAATTATAACTGTCATAAATGCAAACCTCTGTTAAATCGACATTTATGGATTAATAACAGAAAATTTAAGGTTGTAGAAAAAATATTGTATGCAAACTCGTGCTAAAAGTGTTATTGCACTCGAAATGTTATGAAACTCAGCCTTCGGCTTCGTTTCCTAATTTTCATGTCTCGTGCATACACATCAACTTTTAGCACTTGTTGCATATATAGCTATTTTAATATTAAATTGCAAAGTTACAACCTGCTATTTAAAGCTTAATCTTTTTCTGCATAGTTCCACTGAGTAAACACTTAACAGAATCACAACCGACACTCGCGGCGGCGCGGCGCCTGCTTGGTCTGAAACTGCCATTTCAGTTATTAAAACTTTAATTTATTTATACAGGGTGTTGGCAAAATTAAAAAATATTTAAATCTTTTTTTGACACTTATTTAGTTACTATTGGCCAAAAGAATTTAAAATTACATTTAACATTAAAGAAAGAAATAACATCATTCAAACAAACCCCCACCATTTTCTTCAATAGTTATTGATGCAGCTGCCTCTCGTATGCAATTTTTAAAATTTTCTTTATTTTCTAATGGTTGGCTGTAAATAAGTTGTTTTAATCATCTCCATAAATAAAAATATAGAATTGTTAAGTCGGGACTTCTTGGTGGCCATAAAATTGGTCCATTCCTGCCGATTCATTTATATATAAACTTTAAATTTATCCAATCAGTAAAAATGTGAGAAGAATTAGCCGGACAACCATCCTGTTTAAAATTCATTGAATATCGATATTGCTTAGGCAATTAATTTAAAGTACCGTTAAAAATTTGTGTAGCATATCTAGATAAGTATGTTGATTTACATTGTTTTCGAAAAAGTATGGTCCTATTATTCCATGGTACGAAATAACACACCAAACATGAATTTTCTTGAAATATTGTCGACTATGCTGTGATGCAACTGTCCCATTTGTAGAAAATGTTGCTTCGTTTGAAAACAATATTTTTTATAAAAATCTAGCCATTTTGCATCATCTCCTGTTTCCAAAGTGTAATTAAAAATAGGTTTATAGGGCCTTATTTTGTTGTCCTTCATAATCCTCTGAATGTGCGATTTGCTAGTTCCTATTTGGAGTGACCGTTTTCTTAAAGAATCTCTTGGATTTTCTAGTACTGATTGCAACACTAAAAGAGTAGCAGCGTCTTCTTCAATATGTACTCTTTAACTTTCTTGAAATCGTTCACAGCAACCCAAATTCCATTGTTCCTTTCAGATACCTGAAGTTCCTTTTCTCTGCTCCCCACTTCGAAGCTCTGGGATGGGCCAATGCTTCTGATACATTGCTAACTGCATACATGTCAAGTCTGTTGACAATCGCCAAGCACATAAGACTGCCCACAGCTTCGCGATACGGAACGTCATCCTCCAACAGCAAATCATGGTCTTTATCAGCAGTACCATTTTCAGAAGGCGTCGCTTAACTCGTCCATCTGAAACCGCACCAGAATCCTCCTGACATAGGCATGTTGTCCTATAAAAATAGAATTATTTTTTAGCCTAATAATTTGTATGCCCACAAAACAGTTCATTTGACCAAAAGTTCACACAGAAAATGTTCCAAGTGTGAATTTTTCGAGCTAGCTACAGAGCCATCGTCCACATTTAATGCAATAATGATTTTAGATTTACCTGTCTTTTTAATTAACAAACGTGGATCAGCAACACTTTAATTAAACTGTAATAGTAATTTACGTAACAAGTATAGAAAGTGGAGCTTTTCAGTACGAGTGAGATGTTTCCGGAAGAGGCCGTTAGGCCGAGTCCGGAATTTCGAGACTAGTATGGAAAAGTCACTTTCATACGAGTTTCGTACAATATTTTTTCGTACACTAGCATACAAAACGGAATACTAAATTTATCCTCGTATATAGCAAATAAGTAGAGTAATATTAATGTAATGTAATATTATATGTGTTGTAACTAAGGAAACGTACGGCAAAGTGCTACTTTGCCGTACGAATACCGCAAAATACTACTTTGCCGTACGAATACCGCAAAGTGCAACTTTCTGATTAATAAATTGTACGGCAAAGTAGCTCTTTCAATGCTAGTGTACGAAAAAATGT
This sequence comes from Agriotes lineatus, assembly GCA_940337035.1. Lineage (NCBI taxonomy): Eukaryota > Metazoa > Arthropoda > Insecta > Coleoptera > Elateridae > Agriotes > Agriotes lineatus. The sequence continues at coordinate 20,168 of CALNHX010012390.1, forward strand.
ATTTAAAAACACCTGGGGGCCTGCTTTAGTCCATACAAACTTCGGTTGAGCTTGCAAACAACAATTACTTTTTGATTTAGCGGTGTCTCTACTAACTCCTACGTGTTATTTTTTTTAATGAAGCCAGCTCCTCATTCATTGCAGCTTTCCATTGATCTGCTTCGCTGCTCTGCATAGCTGCATCATACGAGCTCGGAGTTGAACACTCTGTAAAAAAGACATAATCACGCAGATAGTACGGTTTGTTGATTTTCCTTTACGACAACAGCTTCCTCCAAATCACTGACTTCCGCCAAAGGCAAAACTTGGAGCTCTTGTTTTTCTTCATCTTTTACAAGTGACATATGAAGTTTCCTTTTCAAAGGAATTTCATCCTTGAAGATGACGTCGCGACTCAGAATAACTTTATTTTGTTCTCCTATCCACACTCGATAGCCATCTTTATCGCCACTATAGCTGACAAGTTGTCCAAGAACACTTTTTTTATCCCATTTCTGTCGTTTTTGTTTTGGAATATGTACAAAACACTGCGTACCAAAGATTAGCTTATAACTGAACGTCATACTGCTTTTACCATACCATAGTTCACTTGGCGATTTCCCTTCGACAGAAGTTGGACCAGTACGATTTAAGTACATGTGCTACTGTATTTACAGCTTCAGCCCATAATTTTATTGGCAAGTCTTATGCTGGCAGCAATTGCTAACTAAATTTATTATTATTGTAATTTAAAAATAATCAACAACAAAACGCAACAACTTTAAAACAATTCTGGCGATTTGTTTGGCCGTAAATAAATATTCCGCAACCTTAATTTTTACCATATCCGCCACAGGATTCGACGATTTGTCCACCGACAGAATTCGGCGTTTTGGACATTTTCGGCGTTTTGTCCACGGTATATAATTCGGCGATATGTCTACCTAGAGAATTCAGCGTTTTCAGCATTTTCGGCGACGCAATCTTTCCGATCAATGTGGCGTTATTTTACATGATTCGGCGAGTTGTCCATTTTCGACGATATGTCCACCGAGAGAATTCGGCGTTTTGCGAATTTTCGGCGATTTGTCCATTTTCCGCGATCTGCCACCGACAGTATTCGGCGTTTTGGGTATTTTCGACGTTTTGTCCACGCTGACGAATTCGGCGTTTTGGGAACGATTCGGCGTATGGGGCATTAAAATAAGATTCGACGTTTTGTCCATTCGGTGATATGTCCAGGTCCCTTTACTATTAGGAATTGCTATAATGACTTGAACGAATCTGCTCATTGAAGATTGAAGTGAAGTTGGTGGCGAGGGTGTTGCAAAACTAGTCTTATCTGTGCTATCCGATGTAGATCTACATTTTCCAAGCGTTGGTTCAAAAACCTTTGGAGGTTGAGGAGTGGAAATAGTATTAATAATTTCACCAGACATTGAATTTGTTGAAGGCGATCTAGAACGGTCTCCTCTTGCTTCTGGATGCAAAGACATGGTCGGATGCTTTAGTTTCAAATGTCTTTTGAGATTAGCACTGGATCCGCCAGACACGGCAGTAGTAGTCGGGCGCTTTAATTGGAGCAATCATCCGATTAAGTTGATTGACCTAATTAAATGCGCGACTTAAATCCACGGTTTGACCTAATTAATTCCGCGGTTTGACCTAATTGATTTTAATATGTGCTACTGATTAAATTACGCATTAGCTTCTGATTAAATTACGCGGCGGCCATTTTTAATTTGCTTCTGGAATTACGCGGTGGCCATTTTATTTTCGCGCGAATATTTGAATTTGAAATTTTTCAGATATTTTTAGAAGTCCCAGTTTTTGAATTTAAACTTCGCGGGTGGTCGCCATCTTGGTTTTCTGCGCGCGCTTCTCGCGGTAGTCGTTTTTAATTTTGAATTTTCGCGCGAATATTTGAATTTCAAACTGTTAAATCTTCCGGCTCATCGAAGTTGCTCTCTCTCTCATGCATTCACAGAATGGCTGTTTATATTTAAAAAAGCTATTTGCGTCGGCCCCAAGTGGGATCTGAACCAGCGACCGTCTGAGGCTTAGTCAGCAGAGCTACCCAGAACAACGTACCTGAACGCTATTAAAACAAGCTCCAGCATGATTTGGCTCGAGAGTGGGGTGCCGCTGACGTGATGTTTTAGGACCTGTATAAAAGTGGCCGCGGTCTCTATACCCCGTCAAATTGCTTCACTCGCAGCTGTCGTGTCAACAGTACCATTTTTACCAGTGCAACTAAGATGGATCCTCGAAGTGTTAATAAGTGCCAAGAAAAACCAGGACCCTACACCAGGAGATCGGCATCAGAAAAAACAAGTAAGAAAAGGCATCTTTTAAATAAAAAACAACACGGTGCACTTCCCCAACCGCCAGCCATGGCCGAGAGGACACGGTGTGCTTCACCACAGCTAAACGCCACCGAGGAGGATCTGAGGGTGTTCGTTCAGGAGACGATGCCTTCCTACGACGTAGCTCCTGTGATGACCCCCGAGATCCGTCAAACCCGCCGTGAAAAGAAGCGCTTATTATGTGATCTCTATGTGCCTTTAAACAATAGTTCTAGCAAAGCTGTTCATTTGGGGCTTGATCCTTATAAAAACTTTTCTCCTGTGGTAAGAATCCTGAAGACCGACATTGGGGCCGGCGTCTCATTCACGACGGAGGCGTTCATGGTTTTTCTGGAGGCTCTACCGGGCATGTTTGTGATGGCTAAACAAGGAACTTTTAAATGTGATTTAAGTGAACATACTGTGGAACATGTGACCCCCGACACTTGCAGAATTATTCCAAAGGACCCCGCGAACAAATTTACTCTTTACGTGACGTATGACACGCTGTCAAATTTACTACCTATGTATAACTTAATGGTTGTTAAAATCAACGACTTCAAACGTGCAAAATGTAATTTCGAAATTTTTGCTGAAGTAATTGTTGAAAAAGTTGTACATGCAGAAAATTTGTGTCTTGATTCAATCATTTTTAATACTTTGCGCTGGGGGTACGCTAACGACATCTTGTTGTGGGAACTTGTGTTCAAATTTAAAATGTATGTTATTATAGAACTGCAGAAGTTGATTGATGCAGATGAGCGCGTGATATCGTACAGGACTTAATTTATATGAAATATTGTATCAATTTGTAAATAAAAAATGTTTTAAACTGTATTTCTTTTTAATTATGTGACGAGTGTTAGTTTATACATCCGGTAGCTTGGCCGAGTGGTTAAGGCGTCAGATTTAAGCTCTGCTCTCGAGAGAGGTCGGGGGTTCGATTTCCTCACTTACCATATATTTTTTATGTATTTATTATGAGCGTGTTGATTTTTAAGTTAGTTTATTCGCGAAGGCTCTACTGTAATAAGCGTTCACTGCATAAAAATGGAGCATCAGTTTTCACATCCTTTTTCGGCTATTGTGGCAGGCCCCTCAGGATCGGACAAATCGTTTTTTGTAATAAATTTCTTGAAAAATATGAGCAAACTGCAGCGTAAATTTCGCTAAAGTTATTTGGTGTTATGGCGAGTGGCAAAAATTGTACGAAGAATTAAAATCTTTGATCGAATTTCAACAAGGTCTGCCAGACATTGCTTCTTTTGAGGGTTCCGAACCCAAACTTTTAATAATCGACGATTTAATGAGGGAGACAAATAGCTCTGTCGTTGACATATTTACAAAGGGGAGCCATCATCATAACCTCAGTGTGTTTTTTATTACGCAAAACATTTTTCACCAAGGAAAAGGACAGCGAGATATTTCCCTAAATGCTCATTACATTATTCTTTTCAAAAATCCGCGAGATAGAGCTCAAATAAAGCACTTAACCAGACATATATGTCCAGAAAACCCGCGCTTCCTTCAAGAGGCATACGAGGACGCCACAGCTAGACCACACGGCTATTTGTTATTCGACTTAAAGCAAAGTACAGCTGATATAGCGCGGTATAGAACATCGATTTTTCGGCAAGACTGGGCGTGCTATATTTATATTCCGAAAAAGGGGTATAAAAGCTCGTACACTAACCAGTTTACTCTCATTCATTAGTGATGTCTCGATCAGTAATTAGAAATTCGGAGTTGTTGCGTGCTCTACAAAAGCTTGGGCCCAAGGAGCGAATCGCATTATTAAAAGCCGTAGGCGATAAACAAATCCATTGTATCTGCGAGTGTGTGCATAATACCTTAAAAGGAAAAATACCTTTATCGCCTAATCAAAAATCAACGATTTCGAAGCATAAAACTGTTCTTAGGAGCTTAGTCAAGCCTGGAGAGTCTATAAAAAAGAAGCGACAAATACTAATACAGAAGGGGGGTGCTTTCCTACCACTGATATTAGCTCCATTAATTACTGGTGTATTGAGCTCTATTTTCAAGTAAGATGGAAAATGTCAGAAAAATGATGATTGTACCTCCTGAGTTCATGCAGCGCTTTAAGGATACAGAAAAAGCAGAGCAAAGTATATTATCGCAACTTGATGACGAAATGCAAAAGGTTTTATCATCTAAATTAACAGATCACGATAAATGGGTCCAGTACAATCAGGTGTTACAAAGATATCTTCATTTTGCGGATCAAACGAGGCAATCAATCAAGATACCAATAGAATGGAACAACAGTGGTATATCAGACGCATATATTTTATCGACGCTGCCTAATACTTTAAAAAAAAACGGTGAAGCCTTTTTACAACTTCTAAGAACGTCAGGTGAAGTGGTGTGGGACGGCAAGGGAACAGTCAGCATAAAAGGTGAAATTTTACCGTCCTCCAACATTATTGATTTAGTGCATGATGTTCTAAGACCTAAGAAAACTACAAATCCGCCAGGTCGACACAAGTTCCTCGATTACATTAAAGAGAGCAATGTACCTCAAGTGCTGTTTGGGGATCCTAAACGTCAAAATGTGCCAGACGTGAGTAAATCAGATGTGGAGAGTGATGTCGATCCTAAATTAAAGTTAATAGCGCCTGCAATAGCTCCCAAGCAAGAGGCTTCAACACGAAAAGCACCGAAAACAACGAAAAGATCGATATCAAAAATAAAGGGCGTTTCTGACTGGGAGCGTCTTAAACTTTAACGTAGCAGAATGAATTTGGACGCCATCTATTATGACGCTGCTCACCCTTCAGGCTTTGCAAGCGCAAACTCGTTAATTTCTTCCGTGAAAAATAGTCGCCCAAGTGGTGAAGTAAAGGAATGGCTAAAGAAACAGGATGCATATACTAATCACAAAACTGCAAGAAAAAAATTCCCTAGAAACAAGTACATTGTTAGCAACATTTTCGAATTATGGGAAGCTGATCTCTGTGACATGCGTAGTTT
>CALNHX010012391.1:0-25482 GCA_940337035.1 Agriotes lineatus
GCGAACCTAAACTACGAATATTACAGTGTCAATAACTAGTATCCATAAAACATGGAGCAGAGGTGTACGGACTCTTTTTCTCGGCCTTTGTACATTGTTGCATGTATCGAGTATCACAGTACTCCTGAAGAAACCTCCAGTTCTTTAAATGTATTCCTTCCTTGACAAAGCTAGCAGCCTACTGTATGCGAAACTTGGTCCCAGAAATGATAGAAGGTTTCGGAATAGGACGGATCAATGTATAATGGAAAATGTGAGAACAAGGCCGATATTAAGAATAGCCGTGTGGAGCAGTTTTATATGAAATCACAAGCAAGAAGGAATTATAAGAAAAATTGACTCTCACAAAGTTAGCATATGTGCGCTGAGTAAAAATATAAAAAAGCCGAAAGAAACAATAATGAGAGGTGATTACTTTCTGGGAATTTTATTATATACGACATTTATTAATAGCATAATAAAATATATGTAATTGAAAGAATTCTGATGTTAACTTTCAGCTTTTACAGATTAATATGCAATAGAATCTCAACCAAAAATGTAGAGATATTTTTTACGACGTATTGTAACAACATTGGAGTGCTATACCAAACGATGAAAAGACTGTTATAATGGGAGATTTTAATGTTTGAATTGGGAGGGACGTTGTACAGGAAGTGAAGAAGCGAATTGTTGAAGATGTGATTAATGAAAGGGGAGAAGAGTTAATAGAATTATGTTGTATAAATTTACTTACAATTAATTTCACCCCGATCACCCAACTGACCAGAAGATAAGATGATCTAATCCATGAGGGCACACGTTTCTGATCGACTTTATTATCCCAAGTAGAGTTATACACCCAAAAAATATTGGATTTGCATACTCTCACATCCACGTATGTAGGCTGAGACCATAAACTGATATTGTTAAATAAATCTAAAGTTCAAGACAAACTGAATTAATACTGCTTATATCGAAAACTTTGTGTAGAAAAGTTGTGAGATGTGAGCACCAGGCATTCTATCAATCAAGATTCCAACAAAAAAATGCAAGACAATGCCTTAGAGCATAATGGTTTTACAACGGAAATGTGGAAAGTAATAAAAATAAATATTATTTAAGGCAAAACAAAATATAAAAATAGAATCAAAAACTACTTGGTTTTACGATAGGGTGAAAAAAATTAGCAAAGCAGAAAAAATCGGCCTTTCTGAGATACAAATAAAACCCAACTGTAACAAAATGAATTCACACGAATCAGAAACTCATCAATGCAGAAATAAAACAAATTACAGAAAATTATAAAAAAAAAATCTCGAACAATAGATCATTCAGAGTAAGCTATAAATCCCCAAAAGTACAAAAACCAGCCGATTCTGACAAATTAGCTGACCAACTAATAAAATATGGAGGTAAAATTGTGTTAAACAGCCTTTCTTCTTTATGATAATGAAAGAAAGGACAATGAGTCGTCTTTGTAGATAAACATCCGGCATTTGTTGGCTTAATATGCCTAACACCTTGTGAACTCAAGCAAGAGTTTGTGTAACGGTTATGTTTTTTGGTGGCTCGTGAACTCTTGCAAGTCATCCATGATTTGGCCCGTGTTATTAGAGTACCTTATATTTGGCCTTTTTACTGTTTGTGTACCCAAATAGACTAACGTTTCGCAAAACATTGCAACTTGCATCGCCAGAGTCAAAGTTGCTCTAAGAGCTGGAGGACGGAATGGTTGCATTTATAGTCCCCTGTGCCAGTTGTGCAGAACGGCGGAACGTTGATTGGTTGTTCAAGTCTAATGCACGTTGCTGCAGTGGTGCGTGACCGTTTAGACCGTGAATGACAGGAGTCTAAAACCATCTTTCCTGTTTATATTATTTGGATGTTTTTAGATTTCTATGGCTTCATATATCATTCTTGGGAACTAATGAGGTACTCTGGTAAGTACTCTGGCCTGTTCAAATTCTAAAAGTATGCTCAGCTATGGATGATTTTGTAATGCGTTTGTGTTTGCAATCGCCTTTATGTTCTTGAAGTCTTACATGAATGGAACGACCAGTCTGTCCAATGTAACTCGAGCAACAAGAACAAGGAATGTGATATACGCCAGCTGTTTTTAAACTGGATATTTTACCTTTTACTGACCTGAAACCGTTACCCAAAGTTTCATTAGTCGTAAACATAGTTTTGATATTGCATCGTTTTAGGACATCTTATCAGTTGAGCCTTTACTGTAAGGTAGGGAGGCTAAGCCTTCCAGAGGTGCGAATTCCTCTTTAGCCCTTTGCGTCATAGTTTTGTTTAGCGCTTTGCGTATGGCGGTGGTTGTGTATACATTCTTTTGTAAGGAGATAAATGTCCCTTTTCTCTATCTAGGTTCTCTGCATCTGAGATATGAACGGGTCTGGTCGCCGAAGTCTTACGAACTGTTTCTTTTTGTATTGGATGATGGTGTGAATTAGCATTTAGATCTGCCCGTGTGTGTTTTCTTTCGATAGACTGGATGTCCATCTGATTTACGTTTTATCAGAACATCCAGGAATGGAATACTGCCATTGTCCTCCACTTCCATTGTGAATTATTTGTTCTGATGTACAGAATTCAAGTGTTTTAGAGACATATCCAATGTCTGGTGTCCGTGTGACCAGATGACAAAAGTATCGTCTACATATCTAAATCAGTATTTCGGTTTTAATTGTTATAGTTCGAGAGCCTTTGTTTCAAATCTCTCCATGTAAATATTAGCGATTACAGGAGATAGCGGTGAACATATTGTTTATATCTATCCTTATGGAAAAGTTACAAGAGATAATAGCTATGACAAAGGAATAGTAAGGATTTCGGAAGAACCGAAGCACGATAGATTCATGGTACGACAGCTGGTAGAAAAATCTATAGAATGTAACAGTCTCTTATTCTTATGCTTCGTCGAGTGCCAAAAGAGATCATAATTGAAATTTTAATAGAAAAAAACATGCCTGATGAAGTAGTAGTCATTATTGACAATATCAACTCCAGCTGCACGATTAGGGTAGTAACACCTAATGGTTCGACAAAGCCCATAACAATTTAACAGTGAAATCCGACAAGGCGACTGACTGACTCCGTTGCTGTTTTACACGATAATAAACACATTAATTGACTCCGTGCCTAACACGAAAAGCTATGGAATAGGAAACAAACACGTCAGTATCATATATTATGTAGATGACGTAATCCTAATGGCTGATACTAAAGCTAATTTATAAATATTGTAACAACAAAAGATGTTTATCTACGACCACTACTAAAAGTAGGCCTTTTAGCGCTAGCTTGTTTCACTAAAAGTGACGTTTTATAGTTTACCGTGTTTAAAGAAATCAGCTGTTTACTTTTAGCACACGGGCTAATAGTGAAGTGAGGTTATAAAACTACAATTTCGAACTGCAAGTGAAGTTGTAAAGCTATTCTAGTTGCTTCTGGCGTTACAGGTAAAGCGTTTTTGAAATAACTAAAGCGTTAGGTAATGAATACAGTCATATGTGGAGTATCAATAATTAGGTACATTTCGTAACTCACCTTGACAGCACGGGCGTGGCCAAACAATCGCCCGCGCGGCGTAGCCTACTGTTCATTATGACATAAATTAAAAGTTTCGCAGATGCGAACCTTTCTTAAATCGATATTTATGGATTAATAACGGTAAAATTAAGGTCGTAGATAAAATATTGTATGCAACGCGTGCTAAAAGTCGTTTATGCACGAGATATGTTATGAAACTCAGCCTTCGGCTTCGTTTCATAATTTTCATGTCTCGCGCATAAACGTCGACTTTTAGCACTTGTTGCATAAATAGCTATTATTAGCAAAGACCCAATCAGATGCAAGTTGGAAGTTGATGGATTGAACTGGTCATGAAATTTAACTGGCTTGGAGTGGATATTGGAATTAACAGAGACTTATCGCAGAAGTACAACAACAATCAATAAAAACAACCTAGATATCTGGATGCCTAAACAACACAATATGGTCTAAAGAATTTCTAAGAACAGATAGTCGGATCAGCTTATATACCATAATGATTCGACCAGTATTAACATAAGCGAACAAAACGACAGGGGAATCAAAGAAGACAAAACAGAAATGGAGAACTGTTGAAATGAAAATACGACATCAATCTTAGGCAAGATCGGCATAGAGACACAGCCATAAGATAGATGGGTGGAATACAAAATGTTGTGAAATGGTAAACCTTAGAAGGAAACAATGGAATGAACATGTTGGCCAGATGGAGGAAGATCGACTAGCACACATTTGTAAGACAGGACAATCAAGAGAATGCAAAACCCAAGAACGGCCGCCCAAGAGATGTGCACTGGACTGGATCTTCTCCTCTACAGACTAATTCACGAGATCAAGGCAGATACATTAAATTAATCATAACATTTGCAACAGTTATTTAGTGATATTTTCAGGTTCGTTTAAATATTTTCACATCTTGAATTGTCAAATTACTTCTAATATTCACAAGACAATTTTTTTTATTGAAAATGCAACGACTTTTTAAAGTTTATGTGAGAAGCAGCACGACTCAATTATAATTTTTGTAATTTACAAGATCTATATTTTGTCAGGTCATTTTGTATTTTAATTAGCCACCTAGGCTTTAGGGCAGCGTGCCCTTATGTTAAACCCTTTTAGTTACTTATTTGGCTTCATCGCCTAATTCCATAATAATAATTTTGCACATATTTGGTCTCAAGCGCAGTATTTCTCGTCATCCGGGGCACCCCTTTGTTGGTACTTTGACAATCGGGTGTTAACGCTCGCAGGATTTCCGAACCTTCTAGAATTCACGCTGTTGGTGTGACTGCGAGGCCTAGCGCTGTCTTCGTTACCGGCACTTATTTGTTTTATTGGGCGCCTCGCCATTGGCTGTCTTTGTCACCGGCACTTATTTGTTTTATTGGGCGCCTCACCACTGGCTGTCGAGAGTCACGTGGTAACGCCGTTTTGGCTCACGCCACGGCGGGGGTCGGAACGCTGCTTGCTTGGGCAGTGCTACTCAGGCGATTGAACAAGGGAGGTGTGTGTGTGTCGTTAACGACGATCTTATTGCGCCAAGGCGTAGGTGTGATGGAATTCCATGCCCGGTTCTACGTCGTCACGTAAGGGAGTGTTCCCTTTAGCTCGTTATGCGAGGATTCCGTTGAGGTAGGACATCACTTGGGCTAGTTTGGCCGTCGTAGCGGCGTTTGTTGAAGCGCCAGCCTTTGTCGCCATTTTGGGCGCATCCAGACCATTCACACGTCGGCTGTTTTAGCGGCGAAGGAATTGCCACAGGCAACCTGTTTCCCGCAAGCTGGACCACACGCTGATCTCTTGGATCGTCACCAATAAAATTAAGGTATTTGTAACCATTGAATTATACTAACTTCTCGTGCGCGAGCTGTGCGCTTAATCATGTGAATAACTGTGAAATCTTGTGCACCGTTAAAAACGTACCCTTCGCATCTTAAATCGTTGTCGCGAAGTGGCGTCGCTCGCTCATTTTTGATCTAATCACTTCCCTCACTTGGACTTTGCTGTGTTTGCCCAAATTATCATGTGAGCATTTTTTTTATGAACAAACGTTCCCGTTGTGGGACTCATATGTCAAACTGCTTTTGATGTTGTACAGTTATGGGTGTTGTTTAGTAACCGTAGTGCGCCCATCAGCTGATGCTTATTAATAAGAGTTAATGCAATGTTTGCGGCACGCTTTGCTGCCCCAATGTAAGACTGGACCAATAGACGCTTATTTAAGTAAGAGACGCTTTATTCTTGGTCGCTTTGTGCATGTTCTGTTTCAGTGTGCGGCCATCATTGAGGAGATGAATGTACGGTGGAGCCAGTGAGATCAGAGCGTGCAGGTAGGCTTGGTGGTGACATTGCCGTGGCTGAAAAAGCCCCCTTCATGATCTAAGTATTTTTGCCATCACGAAATCGTTGTGTGAGTTTATAATTCACGAGTACCCCTATCGACGGAGTGTCTTGAATACTTCGCCCTGTCTAACCGCCCAGGCCCGGTTATCCGGGTTAAGACAGGCTTGGTGGCGCCCTCATAATTTTGACGTACCCTATATATATGCCTCAACACGCTTGCCCAGAACGTATCGTGTGACTCACGCCCGACTCCCTGAGCGTTCCAGCCGTGGCCTTTAGCCTGTTTTTAGCAGATCTCAGGGCAAGTGTGCCAGTTTTCCAGGACTGATTCCGTGGTGCGATGCTCACCTTGGGTGGGTGTCGTAAAGTTGTTTTAATACCGTAACAATTTTACGATAACATTGATAGTGATTGTAGGAAAAGTCAATATTAAATCTTGCAAAATTATAATTTTCGTAATTTACAAGCTCTATATTTACGATAACATTGATAGTGAGTCATTTCTTCGTACCCTACTCGAACTCCATTGTAAAGTTGATGATATTATGTCTCCTTTAAAGATAGTTATAGCGAGACTCTCAAATGATTCATGTCTGTAGTCTGAAAATATATACACAGCAATTTAAATACCACCTAAGATATAAGGGTATTTCATTAAGAGCGATAGGATTTTAATTTTAAATAAAACAACAACGGTTTGACATATCAATTTAGTTTTTGCTTTATTTTGAAGCTTGGGCAATGCAGTTATGTGTGGAACAAGATATCGTTCAAATGTCCACCATGGCTTTGTATACACCCGCAGCCGATCACTCCAATTTTTGATCACCCTGTCCAATATTTGCTGCTGTATACCGGCGATAGCTTGACGAATGTTGGCTTCCAAATGATCCAAAGTCTGTAGTTTGTCGGCATAGACTTGTGCTTTGACGTATCCCCAAAGAAAATAATCTAGCGGTGTCAAATCACATGACCACGACGGCCAATTCACAAATCCTCATCGTAAGATGATCCAATCGCCAAACCTCTCCCTCAGCAAATCGAGCGTAGCATTAGCTGTATGGCACGTAGCGCCATCTTGTTGGAACCACATCTCTTCAATATCGATGTTCTCAAGTTCTGGCCCCAGAAATTCAAGTAACCTGGCTCTATAGCAGTCGGCATTGACGGCTCTTCCCTCCTCATTTCGGAAGAAATAAGGTCCTATGATGCCACCATACCATAAACCGCACCACACAGTGAGTTTTTTGGAATGCAACGAAATTTCATGTTAACTCTTGTGGGTTATTCTAGCACCAATAACGGAAATTTTGTTTGTTAACAAAATCATTCATCCAAAAATACGCCTCGACTGAGAAGATGATTTTTTGGCCGAAATCAGGATCACCTTCCAAGTGCTCAACGGCCCAATCAGCAAACTCCTGACGCAATCTGTAATTGTTTGGCTTCAGCTCTTGAGGCAATACGACTTTGTACAGATGTAGGCTTAAATCCTTAATCAAAATTCTCCAAGTTGACGTCTAAGAAAGTCCTAATTGTTACGATCGTCATGAAATCGACAAATTTGGCTCATCAGCGATACTGGCTGCTGCAGCTGCGATATTCTCCCTACTTCGTGCTTTTCGTTGTATTCTTAGTGGCTTATTTGCCTTTAAAGTGAACTCACGTTCTAACTTTTCTACATTGCGACCTATAGCCTGCCCAAAGTAATGGTGACGGCGACCAAATTGGTCAACAAATGTTGAGCACCCATAACTGAGCTGGAACTTTCGCAATATTTTTTAATAATTTCTAAACGGTAGGGAAGCCTCAAATGCTGCATGATGAAACTGCAAACTATACTGAATAGTTTGACATCTGGAAGTAAAAACAAAATATAGCGAGGAATCTCGATTTAAAAAACTATCACTGCTATTGGAAGACCCTTTATAAGATTCTCACCTTTAAAAACGAAATCACCTTACAGAATTATGAGAAAAATAATGCATGTACTGATAGGGAAATGATACATGCATGCCATTTACAAAAAAATAAACAACAGTTTTACAATATCCTGGTAGCATATTCTCCATTGTAGGCAATACATATCGTTTAAAACATACCTTGGTGGAACAGGACATGTGAGTCTGATTTGCCACATATTAGATCTTGGAATTAGTTTCAGGTACAAAGATGTACCTGAATGTCCAAAACACTTGGTATAGAAGGATATAGATTGTTTCACGTGGTAAGATATTGTCTGAGGAACACTTAGCATAGCTTTTATAAAGTAAGAGCTCAAGTCGCTCAAGCTCACAAGTGAGGCCTAAAGTTATTTGCATTATTTGGTTCTCTGCCCTACCCAGTACTTTTTGAACGTAAACATTTTTTCTTCTTTTGATTTAAATTCTTCAGTCTGTTACTGTAATTCTGGAGTTGATCCTGCCATTGTTTTATGCTTTCCATAAAAGAAAGTACTGCTCATATTTTTAAATCGAAGCAATAGATATCTGCAGAACTTACATTCTTATTAAAGAGCAAAAGCAAACGCAAAGTTAAAATAATAGTTTCTTGCAAGGTTAATGAGTAGTCACTAGCAATTATGTTCACACCATGAAGGGTTCACACATCTATCAGAAACCTCTCACCCATCTTGCATAATCAGAGAAATATTTCAGCTAATGTAATCGGTTTAGCTAAGAAAACATTTTAGTCAAGACACTTTAAAATGTTATTGTTAAAAACATGTAAAAAGTTTTTTTTTTGTAACGTTTCGCTAAACACAAGGACAATTTGTTGACAAGAATGATTAACAATCTGTTATAACTGATTCTTGAATTATTTGTTCAATTATTGGATAACAGAAATGTATTGACAATTGGAGGAACTTCTCTTATTAAAATATTTAAAGGAATTTATCAATAATAGTATCTTTGATTAAGGTTGTATGAGTTGAGTTCTTGTATTTGATAGGAAACGGAGATTAGTTGACATGTCACAATTTGTTGACTTTGACTTTTGTTTTATTGTAATTGTCACAATGAAAATGTGTTTGTGTAGTTTACATTTTAATACAAAATTTAACCGTCAGACAATGTTTTACATTAAAAGTGATACAGGATTCATAAAATTATATTTATGTGTAGTTGGAAGTTAAAATGTTTATTATTTCCATGTATAAGCTATAATGTCAGCTTTAAATCTTTTTTATTTCTTTTTCCCTTGTTTTTTTGTTACTTAATGAAAGCGAACCATGTTACATAATTACTTGGAATTTAATCAATGGTAGATTTATTTGGTTTGGTTATGATGAATCAACTGAGGTAAAAACCTGTGAAACGTCCACGCTCTACGATAGGTTTACTTGGTTTTATTTTCTTATTAATTATGGTTGTGAACTTATATTTTATTATTAACATGTATAGTTCTTGTACTATTAATATTGTTTTCCTCTACATATGTAAGTAATTGCTTGTGTTGGTATAATTTTCTGTTGGTCTTTCAGATTGGAATGTTTCTGTTTTGTTAGGTTATGGTTTTATTTTAAACTCGTTGTTATTGGAAAACATGCGTTTGGATTAAAGGATCAATTAATGAGTATTGAACCATTATTTATAAAAATTAAAATTTGAGAGCACGTTTTACTTTGGTTTGCTTTTTGACAAGGAAATGCTGTTACAAAAAAAACTTTTTACATGTTTTTAACAATAAAATTTTAAAGTGTCTTGACTAAAATGTTTTCTTAGTATCACATTGCTAAACCGATTACATTAGCTGAAATCTTTCTCTGATTATGCAAAATGGGTGAGAGGTTTCTGGTAGATCCCTTCATGGTGTGAACATAATTGCTAGTGACTACTCATTAATCTTGCAAGAAACTTAAATTGCAAAAACAGCTGTTAAACAAAATTTAATTTAAAATAATAGATCTGCAAGAGAATGGCGAGGAACAAAATCTTCAAAATATAAATTTTTCTAGGCAAAGTCCGTGAATCGTAAATTAACTTGAAATTTTAGCTTTAACATTTTAATCCTGTTTTGCTGTAAATCGATGATCACTGATGTCCAAAAAAAAAGAGATCGCTAAGAGATTACAAGATTAACTAGAACGAACTGCATAGACGACCAAAGTTATTAATTAATCCTTAACTATGCACCAGTTGATTGCTCAAAGTGCTATTCAAAACGATTATCTTAGAAACAAATCGATACTTTACATTTCCTATATGCAGTTAATATTAATAAAAGTTTGGATTCAGGAGTGCTTCCAATATTAATGTCAAGTGCATATGAAATGATAAGTTTTAATTGTCCCAACTACATTTATCAGTTTTCTGGGACACTTGATTGATTATTATTAGTTTTATAACTAGTTATAATTTTAGTTTAATAAGTATTTTAGAGCTATGCCCTGTTTTTGTTAATATGTTTTTCTAAATATCAGTTCGAAATCACTGCTTGCCAACAGTACTTAGAATTAGATAAATATAAAATTAGTAAATATAATAGAAAATTAATATAATATGACCTTATGGTTTAAATATAAATACCATTTAAAAAATTTATCAATACGTTTAGAAAAGCACTGAATGCGGTAATATCCGTTACAGCACTCAGTGCGGTAATGAAGCTCTTAATGATACTAAAATTAATTTGGTTAATAGTCTATAGCAATACCGATGAAAATAAACATATTTCAAAGGCTAACGTATTTTTAGAATATTGCCTACTATTGAATTATATATTTTTTTAATACTCTATATTAGGAAAAGCAGTGACACAACTTTTAGAAGCGATTACATGCTAAAAATCTAGTAGAAAATTTTCCTTTTTAATTGGCTGCTGTTATTTTTGCTGCTGAGGACCATGCCAAGCTGGTTGGAAGAGTAGAAAAATGCATGGCAATAATTGATCACAAATTAAATTCTGACAAACTCACACTCAATGTAAATAAAACAATAGTATATTATACATCAAGGTAGCGAAGCGCAGTATTATAACCTGAGCGCATATTAGATACTGAGCGCGCAGCGCGAAGTATCTAAAGCGCGAAGGTTATAAGACGATTCGCTACCGTGGTGTATATACTATTTTTTGCACTACCAAACAGCTTAAAACCTAAATTGCCAACAAATTTCGAAAATATTTTAACTGTCAACCTGACAATACAGCTCTTTAAAACGCCAAAATTAAAATAGTCATATTTGGTAACTTAGCAATTTATCAGTTACCACGGTGAAAATTGTTTATTTTACTTTCTCTCCCTTGGTGGAGAAAATCAACTTCACGACCTAAAAATAGGCCAATAAGGATGCCTTCTGAAACTAGTAGTGCAAAAAATATACTCAATTTGCCTTATAACAACTCGATAATCAACATATATCTGAAATTCGCTTACATTCTATGAAATGCATAGCTCAAAACAAGGTAAACTGTAATTGCAATCAAAGTATTCAGTCTATGGAATATATAAAATATTTAAGAGTATACAGGGTGTCCCAAAATTAGCCTGTCAAACTTTAATGGCGAATTATAGAACCGGAAATACTAAGAAAACTTTATTTTCGTTATTAAATTTTGGCAGGCTAATTTTGGGACACCCTGCATATTGATGGTAATCTGAAATGGAAAGCTCATATAGACGAACTTGTGAAACAGATTAGAAAAACTATATACAAATTTAAGCTACTTATAGAAACATATTAAAATTAAAAACAATAATAAGTGTTTATTTTGCATTAGTGCAGTCAATACAAATTCTACAGTATGGTATAATTGGAAGGGGTGGATTAGCAAAGTGCTATATACACTTGAAATACTACAAACACAAATATTAAAAAGTGTATTTAAGAAAAACCATAATTATTCCACCGAATTATTATTCAATGAATCTAAAATATTGACTATTCGACAATTATATTTACAAAAATCATCAATTTTTTTCTTTAAACACAAAGATCTATTTACATATATAACACACAATTATGAAACAAGGTTGAAATCTAAATCTTATGTAGTTGTACTAAAAATCAATAAAGCCACTTCTCAAAAACGTCCCTGTTAATTAGGTTCAAAAATTTTTAGAAGTATACTAACTCTTATAAAATTATCAAAAAATTTAGAAATTTATAAACGCAAAAAAATTAATTGTGGAACAGCCTTTGGATTGTTATGCTTTACTAACAGAATCTAGTATATAATAGTTTTCTTTGTTATTTTCTTTTTCTTCTTTTTTGTTATTTTTCCCTTTATTTGTTATTTTTAACTGGATATTTGTAAAATTATGGTATTTTTTTATATTTTATTTAATAAATACTAATCTTCTTCTTAACATTTATATAATAAGTTTTCTTTGTTATTTTTTTTTCTTCTTTTTTGTTATTTTTCCCTTCTTTGCTATTTTTAACTGGATATTTGTAAAATTATGGTATTTTTTAATATTTTATTTAATAAATACTAATCTTCTTCTTAACATTTATATAATAAGTTTTCTTTGTTATTTTCTTTTTCTTCTTTTTTGTTATTTTTCCCTTTATTTGTTATTTTTAACTGGATATTTGTAAAATTATGGTATTTTTTTATATTTTATTTAATAAATACTAATCTTCTTCTTAACATTTATATAATAAGTTTTCTTTGTTATTTTCTTTTTCTTCTTTTTTGTTATTTTTCCCTTCTTTGCTATTTGAACTGGATATTTGTAAAATTATGGTATTTTTTTATATTTTATTTAATAAATACTAATCTTCTTAACATTTATATAATAAGTTTTTTTTGTTATTTTCTTTTTCTTCTTTTTTGTTATTTTTCCCTTTATTTGTTATTTTTAACTGGATATTTGTAAAATTATGGTATTTTTTTATATTTTATTTAATAAATACTAATCTTCTTCTTAACATTTATATAATAAGTTTTCTTTGTTATTTTCTTTTTCTTCTTTTTTGTTATTTTTCCCTTTCTTTGCTATTTTTAACTGAATATTTGTAAAATTATGGTATTTTTTTAATATTTTATTTAATAAATACTAATCTTCTTCTTAACATCTTATCTTAAAAGCCACACACAAGCTTAAGCTCATGTGGCTAATACTGTTAATGTGTCAAATAAATATTGTAAATATATGTGTGAAATAAATACATAAATAAATACATTTTGAAAAGTCTCATTAATATTGCAAATTTTGTTTAGAGTATTGGTGGTTAACTAGAGCTGGAATAGTAATGTATTCAATTCAATTATGAAGAAAGTGCAGAATTATCTTTCAGCTAACAAAAATACTCGCACCTGAATTCTCCTGTACTAAACAGTGGATATTAACAAAATACGACCGAATAGTGTACTTAATTTGTTTTTTGTAATATGGATTTATCTTCACATTGCAGACAGGCTTCCAATCATTTGAAAATATTAAACACGAAGTATAAACTATATGACCCTAGCACTACCAATTTAAGTATTTTGTGAAGATTTATAATTACATACAATTCACTTTTCGTTTTGCAGTTATTTCAAACTTGAATAATTTTGTATATGTAGTAAAAATAAAAAAAACCTTTATTTATGGAGAATATACCAACTTGCTTTCTCATTATTGGATTACAGACACCTTCGATATTCCTAATGTTTTTTTTGCGTTAAGCCACGTTTAAAAATGTAAAATATTAAATTACTAATGTTGCAGGAAAAATATCTATTCTTATTGTTATGGAGAAATTCCTGTTTACGACATATAGCAAGCTTAAAAGGTGTTCAGTAATATAGCAGGATGGGGAGAGGGGGATAGCAGTAGAATGAAATAAGAAGTTTAAATTATTAATTGTACCTTGGAAGATACGGGGATACAGGGGTAAATTGGTGTTAATTTAGGGGGCCATCACGTTGCTTTGGATGCCTGCGAAAAAGTGGGGGTTCTACCATAAAAAACCTCTTTGGCGATTGAAAATAGTGTGCGGTGCTCAGCTCCGAGATTTGATCTTACCTTGCTTCTGGATCCTTGAAATAGCTTATTTGACCTCAATATACTCGGAACTGCATAGCGCTTTACAAATGAAAATCATACAGTAAATTTTGAAGATTCTGTTAAGATAAAATTTATAATATTAAATTTCAGCGCATTGACTGTAGCTGTGATCGCAACAAAGAAGGGTAACCCAAACCATTTCTAAGAATTCTACGGGCTCTCGCCTACGAAAATATTCTACAGGGGAACGCAATATTGATGCACTTCTTCAGGATGTCGACGCCAAATTTGAGTGGTTTTACACGTGATGTGACGACACGGATGACAAAGAACGAACAGCGGCAGTTAGCGATTTTCTACAAATAATTAGTGCAAATCTACAAGCAATAAACGGACGTTTTTTCCAGGATTTTTGGGATGCCGGAATGTGTTGATGGCACGGTTGGCATATAAGGCGTAACGGGATACGATACAGGATGTTTCTTTCAATGTATCTGATCATTGGTCGATGTTAAACATGGCGATTTTGCCAATATATTTTGAACAGTAGAATGTGACAACGTTTCAGAGGTTATCTCCGACATATCTCCAAATTCAGTTTAATTTAAAAACAGTAAGCTTAATGGTAGTAGCCAATTATTTAAATATGTCTAGGGTATAATACTGCTAATACAAACAAACAATGTCTTTAGCGACAGCTGATTGTCTTTTATTATAAGGAAAACGCTTGTAAAAGTGTAATACTCTTTATTTAAATATCATTTACAATAGTTATCATATTTCGTAATTAAAACTAAAAAACTGTTGACCTGTTGTAAATAGACTGAAGTTGTCGTCCATTTCTTATAAAATGTTTAATCAATTTCCAGATCTACCCCAAATACAGCACTTTAAAGCACCATCACAAACTCCTAGGGGTGCGATGCCAATTGCACATTCAGCTTGACAGCTGGTAAAAATAATGGGAATGTTTAAAACTCGGCAAGGTACTAAAACATAAAATAATTAAGTGATTTTTGTAAGTTATACAGTATATATTGTTATTTCTAACAAGGGGAAATTTAATCCTTTTGAATGCTATAAGTTGAGAAAAACGCGTACTAAAATGTTGAACATTTGCAAGAATTAAGAATGTAAAATCACAAGTACCTTTTATTGTGAAAGATGTTACTAAAAGTTTTCCCTATTTTGAATTAACTTATTAAATAATTATTTATCATTTTGGCAGAGTTGCTACACCTGGTTTGGTCTCGTTAAGTGAACTTTATGGAATTGGACTGATTTATATATGTAAACTGAGTCTGTTCCTGTGTAAATACAATTTTTAAATAAAGATCATAGTATGTTAATTTTGAGGTTATGAATTATAGTTAAGCCTACATTGGCAGTGTTAAAAATAAATAACATAAGTCACAACTCGAAAAATACTCTACTAATACAAATACCGAACAAGACCTTATCTAATTAATGTAATATTGACAGGAATTATCAATTTGACAAAACTAAGAACGTCATATAAACACTTAATAAAGCTAAAAATTCAAAAGTCAATGTTAATAATGTATCATGGCGATTACTTTAATCCCATAAACTATCGTTAAAAGGTTTACTTTTAGTAGAAATACTGTTTTTACTTATTCCCTATTTTACAGAAAATATCTCTTTACGTAACGAATAACAAATTAAGAATATAGATTTAGATACAGAATACCTAATTACATACTTACTTATTTGAGCTGCTGTCATAGTAGCAAAAACCGCAAGGACTGCAAAAACCGAAAGCAAAACTTGGGACTTCATTGTTCTGGTTAGTCAAAACAGAGAGTATAGTTTTGTGAGCATTTTATTCTTATATATAATAACTTAATCTTATAATCTTCCAAAGGTCACCCAATAATTGAACGAAGATGACACTAGTTTTTGCAATGTTCTTGAGTTTAAAATACTAGCTTAGTTGAATTTGATTGCGACAAAATAGGTAGATATCTATAGAATGTTTCATTGTTTAAACTATTTCATACTGTGACTAAGTAGTTTTTAGATTGTGAACAACAAGATCCAAAAAAACTTATTTCAAAACAGATGGGTAAGATAGTGAAGTGTGATTTTTGTTTCTGAGTCAGGACGTATGCTATCACATTATTCATTAATCCATAGTTTCATACATAAGCTTCATTCTGAAAAGAACATTAAAGTCAAATGGCAAACCAGAACTTTTTCAAATTTAACAAAACTAAAATCCAAATTGCCTGCGAACCATTATTAAAGTGCTTATAAGGCAAACGTTTTAGCGTAGCGGAGGTAACAGCACTTGTTGATCCTTCTATTATATTTGTATTGTGATATATCTATGGTGCGCACTCTTATGTAAACATGGTATGCATATTTCTACAAGAAAAATCTCGGTTCTGTATAAGCTGACGTGATTGGAAAGATGGATTTTCCATAAATAATTTTAGTGTAATAATTATTTATTGGTAGAGATAGATGGAAACTTTCAATCTCATTTTTTTACATTTATCAAGTATATGGTTGTTAGTTTCCCATTAAAAAACATTAGAACATATTCTTTTCAGCTGCTAGAATGGTAAATATATAGAAAATGCAAACTTAAATTGATTAATTAACTCTAACTAATGTGTTCGTCTAGATGCAGAATTATAACTTTAATTATAATATTTTTTGTTTAATTGCAATAAAACCTGTAGAGCTAATTCGTGATAAAAATTGAAAAATAATTTTATGGAAATGATATTGGAGAAGATCAAATCACTTCAAGCACAAGTTTAAAAAATAAATAAAGCAACGTTCTTTGAAGAGGCTGTTCTCACATTTCTAAAAAGTATTTTCCCCCTAAAAATTTATATCTAATAATACACTTCAGTTTACATGGACTCATTGTCGGCCTTGTTGTTAACATCTTAATTGCATAACTCCCCTTTTTAGAAGGGTTAGGCATTGATAATACACTTTTATTAGTGTCCCTTAATATTATTGCAAATGTATTTTGCTAGGTTGTGCCTGTTTCTTTTCTATTTATAATTACTAAATATGTTTCTTTCTATTCTGACAAGATCCGGGCAGAGAATATTCAGCAAGTTACAATGGAAAAAGTTGGTGGGAAAGTAACATAATCAGGTGAGATTAATCCAAGAACAGATAACTCGCAATTATAGAAGAAGTCAAACCTCAATTATTGTCCATTTTGTTTTTTTGGATAAGAATTTTAGGGTATTCTTAGACCTGTTCTACGTCAACTTCTTGATTTTCGTACAGAAGAAAACTCTTACCAAATTATTTGCAGATCAAAGTCTGGTAAGGTAATTTTCTACTGTTGTAGTGAAACTGTTGGCCAGAGCTAGTAGTCCTTAAAGTCTGTTTGGCACAACAACAAAACCATTTTAGAAGTACATTATTCTTTATTGAAATACAATTTACAGTTATAACTATTGCGTTTTGTCCAGGTAAATATTACGTTGCTGTGAAATTTGTATGAATTTTTTGTAGAAGATTAATACTGTTTACTCTCAAAATTAAATTAGTTTCCCGATTTCGCCCAAATACAGCACTTCAAGGCACCGGCACAAACTCCAAGTGGTGCGATGCCAATTACGCAGTCGGTTTGACAGCTGGTACCAATAAGTGGAATGCCCAAGAGTGTGCATGGTGCTGAAAAGAAATAAGAGTCTGAGTTATGACATACAAACGGTGTTTACAATTTTACAATTTTTATACCTTCTTAATACAGATAATCTCCACCAAAATTAAGAACAAGAATTATTAAAAAACGTTGAGGTTCTGAGGAGCTGCTTTTAAGGGATTTTGAACTTTAAACATTTCGACTTAAAATGGTACATCAAATTAAAAGTATTTGTTGCAAACCAACTTTTGACAAATATTAATTCTAAAGAAACTTACTTATTTGGGCTTCAGAAACTGCAAACACTGCAAGCACCACGAAAAGAGTAAGCAACACTTGAGCCCTCATGTTTATGACTGATCAAGACAACGTTCCGTACATAGTGCTTTTTGCGCTTATATATGAATCCAAAATCTCATAATCTAGTAAAGGTGACGCAAGGACAAGTGAAGATGATACTAGTTTTCGAACTATGATTGTCTATCAAATAGTGTGGCCCAATAGGACGAGTGTTTGCTTAGATATTGACGAAACAATTAGAATATCTTGAGAGCTTTGCCTTGTACAAAGCATTTCAAATAGAACTGTAGCATTTGGAGAATTGTTTTTAAATCAAGAAAATGAGATCCTATTTAAAAATTATGACAGGTGAGCATACTTATTATATTATATTATTATAATTTTTTACCTTAAAAGAAATTTATACACTACAAGGTTCTTATCATATTAGTAGAAATGGAACTAGCTCTAGATATATAATGTGCAGGAAGTTACAAAGCTTTAAATTCGGTTTAAGTCGACAAGGCTGCCTTAATTTTGTTCAAACGTTTAAAAATGTGGATTTTAATGCTAAGTCTATAGATTAGTCGTTCTATATAAAGCAAATGCCAATTAATATCCAAAACCCCCTTACTGATAAATTCCTAACAAATAAAATAAACGTGGACTTCAGATCTTTTCGACAAAGCACGGTAAAATAATTGTTATTGTGAATTTGTTTATATATAGTTATTTGTACAACTAGTTTTGAAAGTCATACTTTTTTTTATGAATTTGCAGTTTGATTAAAGAGAGCGAAGCCCGAGTTAATCAAGCAAATTAATAAAAAAGGGACTTTCAAAACGTGTTGTACACGTAGTTTTTTGCATAGCTATCTCTTGTAACTCGAAATGTAGTTGAAAAGGACTTCGGAATTTACAACTGTCAAATTGACAATTCACAATTTCAATAAAATAGTTAAAAAAGTGTACTTTTCTTCACGATTTTTTGTTTAAAAAAGACGATTTTCGTGATCACTATGCAAAAAAAGATATTTATTTTTCAAATTGCTCAAATGTATGTTTCAGGTCCTCTACGACCCTATGAAAAATGAGGACTGCATATTTATTACGTACTGGTCGGCGATTACTTCGACATTGTTGAGTATGGAAATCAAGTGAGCCTTTTTTAAAATATGAAAAATACAAGAGCTGATAACCGGAGCGGAGGAGTAAGAGTTGAAAATATTATAAAAATTAAAAGTTTTTACGGTCTCGTTTGCAGTAAATTTTGTTTGCCAAATCTGTGAATTTGAGAGTTACAAAAACCAAAAATCAGCAACAAGATCAGGCCACAATGTATTTACTATTATGGGTTTCTTGAAGAAGTACTGGAACTGTTAGAAAAACTACTGGGAAATAGTCCTTTTGCTTCATAGGGAGTAGAAAACTATGGCTTGCTAATATGGATAACAAGCTATTAATAATGCTAATTCCTTATCTTCAATCAACGTTTTGAGACCTTCTATTGAGGAGGAGATAATGTAATCTGAAGCTGTAGTGGCACCAAGAACGAACTAAATTATATTCAGATTAGAATAGAATAGTCGTACGGATTTACGACGAACGAAGGGGTTGCGGGAATTGTAGTTTTAAATGAAAATAAAACTGTGCTCGTGAAAGAGGCTTTGATAGGATATATGGTAATGCAAGAAAATCGATTAACAATACTGTTTTTGAATGATCAACTCTCAAGATTACATTCTTAGAGTCTTGGAATCAACTGCGTTGCCCTAAGTTCAACACCAAGCATTCTTAAGAACTTCCAGCAAATTTAATTAGGTGGTCAGTTTTAGCGCTGGGTTTATTTTTAATGGAAAATGCTTATTTGCTATATTTAATCACCAATATTAGAGAACTTATATAATAGTATGTAAGTTACTATATAGGTTTTCTAACCAAGATCAACTGTTGGCTCCTTCTTTCCAGTGGATTTGGAACGATGGCAAGAGAGATTCTGTTCTACCATGGTATTAATCACATGTCTTTGAGAATCAATGAGGCGCCAGCCCATTATCAGTTTAATAAGGATAGAACTGTAATTGCAATAGAACTTGTACACATTTAAGCTTTCAATATCTAGTGTTAGGTAAGTAAATGCGAATCCTTAAAAATAAATGCAATAACATGCACATCTTTCAACAAGGAAAAATTGGAAACGAAGACCTAACTGTTACTCTAAATTTTTTAAAATAGAATCGAAGTTCCTAGTACAGAAAGCCGGAGAAAGAAATATTTTATACTGGAATAAGGTGATTACATTTCGAACACTCACAATATTGGAGACAAATGTAAAATTTTATTCTCAAATATTCTGTTACAGGTTAAAACCCGTCTACTAACTGCAGCAGGCTTACAAGGTCGCCAAGGGATGACTGGGATTTTAAACTGGAAAAACAGGCATTCGCTTGCGAAAGCCAAATCAATTGGTACGGGAAAATGCCTTTATTATTGTTAAGGACGCCACCACGATGAGTCAGCAACCAACAATGCTTCTTTGCGCTTTACAAATGAAAGTCATATAAAGAATTTCAAAGAACTCCTTTAAGATAACATTAATAAAAATGCATTTCAGCGGGTCAGCCTTATTGCTGTGATCACCACAAAATATAAGTAGTATTGATAATATTGATACACTTGGCGAGAGCTGCTAACGGGTATATGCCCCAACACTTATTTCACAACGGCAACTACGTATAAACACAGCAAATTTGGTGGTAGTTTACAAGCACCAAATCTTATTCGTTCTAAATTAGCATTAACTTATAAATTAGAGTAGAGCGAAAAAAAAAAACGCCTTTCTTACTATGCCAAAGTGGTATATCACAAATGTTCTGGTTTTGCTTCACTAACAACTGCGTAAAATTTTAAAACAGGGATAAATTATCTTCAGTCTGCGAAAATGGGTTAAAGTTGTGATTTTTTTATTAAATTCTTATAAAAAGGAAATATTTTTAGAATTGCTTAAATTCGTTATATAAACTATGTGTAAGTCTTAGAAGCTACTATTAAAGACATTTTACTGTTTTGTATCATACAGGCTGATGCATAACTAGTTAAAAAAATGATAAAAATGAATTTTTGATTCAAAATAAGAAGTTTAAGCCAAACATACCTTAGTACAAAGTTTTCTCTTCTTGACCTTTAAGTGGCTGCAAGTTATCAGTAGTACAACTTTGTAGAAAGGTATGTTTGGCTTAATATTCACATTTTGGCTCAAAGGTTCACCCGTATTATTTTTTAATTAGCTATGAATCAACCTGTATTAGTAGTTTACTATGTAAAATATTTTGAAATTGCAATATTTATAGTCTGTAGCCTGTAAAATGACACGCAACTCTTCGCTAGTTCCGTAAAACTACTCAGAAATCACCACGAAACCGTGGTTGTATCTCGAGTTCCAACCGTACCCTGCCCATCCATTCAATCTTGAGGGGAGGCTTTATTTAAATCTTAAACTTTTGGCATAGCTTTCAGCAGCAGTGAGTTATTAACGTTGTAGTAAAGATGTGTTTAGTTGGCTTTTGTGTTGTGCGATAGTGTATTGGGGTTCTTGTGTTATCATCAAATATGGTGATAATCACACTGAGGGTAGCAGCGACAAAGGGATAAGTGAAGCAATGCTGGGTACAAGCTGTGATGTTAGACAGTATATCTTATCTTGAATGGCATATACTAAAATATGAGAATAATGACAACCACCCAGGTTTCTTTGGTGTGTCTGACTTAGTCAGAGCCGGATTAAGAATTTTGAGGCCCAGGGCTAAATTTTTTAGAGGCCCCATTCCCATTTATGCAACGGGTACAAAGGGATCTAAATGATTAGAAACCGCACTAGATTATAACCTTCGAATCTTTTTGAGGCCCCCGAAATTCGGTGGCCCGGGGCTGCAGCCCCCTTAGCCCCCCCTTTAATCCGGCTCTGGACTTAGTATTAGAAAACGTGGAATCGTTATGGCACAAATAATCTTTTTCCGTTATTTATCGTCAGACAGTGAAGGTCATGTTACTTAAAAAATTGTAATGTAATGGAGGAGTTACACATATAATTATCGTTGACCCGTCGCTGAATCTGTCAGAAACACATTTGGAAGAGGGTATGTGGGGGCGGGGGGGGGGGGGGTCATGGAGATCTGAACATTTACTAGCAGCCACATCAATTTTATTTTCTAATACGCTTTTACTCTGTTGTTAAAGTTGTGTGGTGCTGGTTCAAAATGATTTGTAACCTCTGCATTGCATTGACTCCTTTAGTTAACGTATCTTTCATTGTCATCTAACACAAGGTCGAACGCTTAAGAGAAACTTATGTTCGTGTCATTATTCTCATATTTTTTTTGCTTTTATAGATATTGGGGATACTTGTTTGGTTATGAGCATCTTAAGTGCCATAAGCAAACGTGTTCAATGTATTCTTGGTTTTATAAAAAACTTTATGGTAATATCCATTTCCGTACTTAGTGCGGTAATAAAGCTCTTAACATTACATTGTGTTTACAATATTGCTTCACTAATTTTCTTGTCACTGCTATCAGAAATGTGATTATCACTACTTCTAACTGTAGGTATCATATTTGATTGGCCCTTTCTTGCTCCAAAAAACAACGACGCAGACATTCCAGAGACAGGGGCTTTTGAAGAGTTGTCGCTAGGCTACTAAGGAGCATTGTGCGAAAAATCAGTACACAATTTTATGTTGCAGGTTTCCTCTAATTTATAAAAAGGTTTTTAAAGGTTTGCTCCTAGGGTACCAAGAAACATTTGTATCAAAAATCAGTATACTGTATTAAGGGCTAAGCTATAATTATTGAGAATGAGACAATCTACTATGCCGTGAAAAACAAAACATACAGTATTATTTAGAGTAACCCTTTATCTGCCATTTAAGGTTTAGTTGTTGAAATTACTTTAGTTAGAACTCGAGATGTTAATTTTTTAAAATGGCATTAAAAGTCAAAAAATTAAATTAACCAAAGATCATTTTCGACTCATGATTTATTATGACTTTAAAAGATGTTTAAGCGCTTATGAGTGCAAAGAGAATTTAGGCTGGGCTTTTAGTGAATACGCATCTTCTTTTGTTACAATTTACCATGGTATAAAGAATTTTAACTTGAAAGGAATTTTGCTCAGCATCAAAAAGGAGCAGAGCATGCTCCTACGACCGTTACCGAAAAAAACATAGGTGCTGTTAAGAAAATAATTGAAGAGGGCGATGAAGCCACTTATGCGGTAATAGAGCATCAACTCAAGATTAGATCCTCAACTGTTAACACAAGCATACACGATCACCAACATTTAAAAAAAATATCAATCGTTTTGTGCCGCATTGGCTTTCGGATTCCTGGAAAACTGAGCGTTTCAGAATTGGCCATGAAACTTTATATCTCCTAAGAAATGACAAACAAACATTTTTTTTCCAATATTCTGATGATTGACGAAACTTATATTCCCATTTTCGACGTACCTACCCGCCAATAGAGTCGTGTATGAATTCAAGAAGGTGAAGAACCTCTAGCAATAGCCAAGAAGCAGTAAGCTATGAAAAAAGTTATGCATGAGGTATTCTTTAAAAGTACGGGTCAAGTCAATGCAATTAAGATAGATGGATAAAAGACAGTTATAGCTACATGATACACTGAAAAATGTTTTCTTGAAATGTTTAATTGAATTTCAGAGAAGGAAATTATGCTACATTATGAAAATGCATCGTCCAATAATGCTGCTTTAACACTGCAGGTTTTGACTGAAAAAAATATAAAAGAAATAGAACACCCGCCGTGCTCCCCTGGTTTAGCAATGTGCTACTTTTGGCTATTTTATGGGCTTAGAAGATATTTGCAGAGTAGAAGGTTTTCGTCTAAGGAAGAGATTGATACCGAAGTTCATGATTATTTGGATGGTGTTCCTAAAGAAGATGATTGGCAGCTTTTAAGCAATTAAATGAAAGAATGCTCAAGTGGCTTAATGCTGAAGGGAATTACTTTGAGCATATTTAAAATATAATCCTAAAAAATGTTAACCGTTCTTCTTATTCTCAATAATTGTACCTTGACTCTCGTATTTGTTTCAGATTTCCCGTAATATTTGTTCCGAAAAACTTCAACGCCGACACCCCAGTGATGTTAAAGGGTCACTCCATGGTATTGAGGAACAGTTCTATATTATTGTTTTAGGTTTCCTTTAAAGTTTTCGTAGTAGTAGACACTCCAAAGGCGGGGACTTTTGAGAGGTTGCTACTAGAATATTAAGGAACATTTGTGCCGAAAATTAGGACTACATTTTTTTAGGTTTGCTTTAAAATTTGCTTAATATGCCTGGGCTATATAGCAAAAGTTGAAAGCTTCAATAAAACCTTGTTTCAATGTTGGTGGATGGGAAGGGCATGGGTGGAATTTGACATGCAACTACATGTTAATGACGATTTCTGGGTAGTTTTACGGAACTAGCAAAAAGTTACATGTCATACTACAAGCTACAGACTATTAGCACTGTAATTTATAAGTTTTTTACATAATATAGTACTAATATAATACAAAACATAGTAAAATTAGAAACCTGTAAAATTTCTGAAAATTTCGACTAAAGATATTATTTTTGATATTTTTTCAGTGCGTTGTTAAATTGGTTTAACAGTAGCTTTCAAGACTTGCCCACAGATTGTATGACGGATTTAAGCAATTCTAAAATATTTTCTTTTTATAACAATTTTACCGAAAATTTAAAACTTTAATCCATTTGGCCAGACTGAAGATAATTTTTATCGGCTTTGAAACATCACACAGTTGTTAGTGAAGCAAAACCGCAACTTTTGCGATATTCCCTCTGCGGTACTAAAATATCGAATTATTGCACTTGTGATATTAGATAATCGACCAGAAACCAAGCCATCAACCAAGCTGGAATTCAGTTCTATCAGCGGCAAAATGCGAAAACCAAGAAAAGTTGCAAACCCTGGGCGTTGCAGAAAATCTTGTTCGTGCTCGCCGCCAAAGTAAAGCGAGATTTGGAAGCTTCTGGCATGAAAAGTGAGGCTCAGCTTAGTTTGATAAATGGACAAGGGTGGATAGAGAATATCTCCCAGCAGTCAGCATGAATCCACACGCGATGACCGAAAGCTTTTTAGGGTGTTTTTGAATGCCGGAGGATTGCCAAATGATAGATTAAGAAACAGGGCCTCGATAGCATGGCTGCTATTGAAAGCGTAGCAGTATTTGAAATGTCAAGCTTAGTAGCCTGCGATTTGGCGAAGCCGAATATCCAACAATCGTCGTAAATGGAACGGTAAGGACTTTCCATACTGCGATATTTACAAAATACCATCCTGCAAGCATATGCTCATATCTGAGCAATTTTTGACTGCCCCCCGCGGCCTCATGTGACAAGCAGTTTGACGAGAAGAATTACGTAGTTCCCCGGCACGTGCATTCAGAACGATCCTAAAAGCATGAAAAAAGATTTAAGCCAACATATAATTATTTGTCTGTTCTTGGGAATACCTTTAGTATTTAATTGCAGGTTTTCTTTTATTTTTACGGTTAGATAATTATATAGGGTGTATCGGTAATACGTGTGTTAATTTTTGAGGCATAGCAGAGCCCGCTAAATTAATTATTTTTCTATTTATAGATTTTTTAAAACGCCTCACCAACTGATTTAAAATTATGGAGTAAAAAAATATGCAAAAAATTGCGATTTTT
>CALNHX010012392.1:0-25478 GCA_940337035.1 Agriotes lineatus
ATACGCGACCATTAAACTGCATGGAAGTCCGTCGTCGGGATTTCGCGCATAAAACCTGTCTTCACATGGAATGTGCACGTGACCGCGTTTCGCATTGTAATCAGATACACACGCGGCGAGGTATCCCTTGACGTCATTAGTCGAAACAATAGTTTTAGTACGCGCCCAAATACGTTTCTTGGTTTGAGACGGAAACTAATGCAATATGGAGAAAGCCGTTAATTTTGCTGCTTCTAAACGGTAAAGATCATCAACCTGTTTTATATTTAAGCATGCTAATCTGGAACTTTACACCTGGTGGCAGGATTTTGCACCCTTACTGGAAGCCATGCGCTTCAATGGGCGGTATCACTGCGTCAAAGAGGTTTGCAGCTTGTATTTTAACTGACGGTCTTTAGGGTTCGCGAATTACGCTGAAACCTTTTGGAGGTCCGAAACTCTTAAAGCCATGGCGTTATTTCAGTACATTTCACAGAAATGCAATTTTTTACCGTTGGTAAACCTGGTAGTGCAAAGGAGCAAACTGCTTCGTTTAAGTGTCGCAGTAATAATGACGAATGTGTGTGGCCAGCGGCCAGAAGAACCCGTTTTAACGGCAATAAACCTTTTCTTATATTGTTAAAATCACCGTTCAAGTGAAAACGTGGTGTCTTCTGCCAGATTCATAAGTTAAATTCAGATAAAATAAACAAATACACTTATATCTAAACAGGTCCCGGGTGGTGTAGCTTGAACAAGCGTCCACGTTCGATCAGCAGAGTTAAGCAACGCTCTCTCTGGTCAGAACTTGAATGGGAGTTCCACGGCTGTATCTCTCAGCGCCTCGTGATACGGCTGTCACGAAAATAGTTGGTCCCGGCGGTCATAACAACATCATGACTGTCGTTAGTGGGGTTGGAAGTCCCCATAAATGCACAGCGACGCCTATAATTGGCCTAACGGCTGTTGGCTGAGTACGAAATAAATAAATAAATTACAAGCTACACAAACGTAGAAGTTGGCTATATCTCGAAAGATTATTATTTACCGTCGCTCAGATGAAATGAGGCTAAATACCGTTTTAATATTCAATTGATCTATATAATATGTACATAATTATAGAGCCATTACAATGGCTTGCATTCTTTTCCGTTTTTTGTCCTCTTTCTCGAGTGTATATCGTCAATGGTCTTCAGACTTTCCATCCTAGAATTCAACTACTCGTCCCTTGGTTTCCTTTTTCTTCTTGATCATGCCAGTCTCTGGGTCTCGACTACATTAATAATACTTGATTCCCTAAACAGCTGCATACCTTCTTGCTTTCATATATCTTTCAAAATTTGTTTTACCATTAAACACCATTGCTTGACCGCATGACGTACTTTGAGACTGTCAACTGCTGTAGAGGTATGTTGTTTTTTCATCGTTAATAATTAGCCGCACCTGCGTTGCATGTTGTACGTAGAAAATGCTAGGCTAACGTACGGGTTGCAAGTTCCCAAGCCAGACAACTTTGAGATAGGAGCGACAGAGTTCCAATGACCGAATACGTAAGTAAATAAGTCAATGGATGGAGTGATTAAATGAGTGTTGCCGCTTGCTCGTCTTCCAGTTATATATATTCTCATTTAGTAGTTTATCCTTCGACGCCGTGAGATTACAATAAACGATTGTGCTTCGTCTTCTAATCTAGGGCATCGGAATTTGGTTTTATTTCCGTTTTCCTGACCAGTTACGTCGCCACGGAAATGTCATTTCTTTATTAGTCGCCTCTGGTCTGCAGGTCGTCACTTGGATGCCTTTTTTTGTTATCCGAAGGCGTTTGGGCAGCTGCCCACTTATCTCTTACAGCTCGCAGATGGCGTAACTCCGCCGGTTCTTTCATATGCGTCTTTTATATCCA
This sequence comes from Agriotes lineatus, assembly GCA_940337035.1. Taxonomy (NCBI): domain Eukaryota; kingdom Metazoa; phylum Arthropoda; class Insecta; order Coleoptera; family Elateridae; genus Agriotes; species Agriotes lineatus. Next base: position 1,883 of record CALNHX010012392.1, read on the forward strand.
GAAAGGATTTGCAGATGCTGTAGTATTTCCGGAATCCCTGCTATGAATCGCTTTCATTTTTGTGAAGTCGCGGAAGTAATGTGTCAATTCGCGACGCACGTAACTCAGTTTATGACGTTAGACACTTAGCTGGGCATCGCGTATCGTATTTATTTGGATACCCGCGGATTAGGCTCAAAGCTGTTACACATGTTTTTACTTTTATGGGTGCATTTGACGGTGCAATAATAATTATATTAATTTCTTGTACTGCATTCTCTGAAAAGGGGTATAACAAGTCTATAACTAGTCCCGAAGATCCCGAAAATGGTCCCGAAAGAGAAATAGTCTTCAGGTGAAATTTCCGAATGAAATTTCCAAAGAAAAACAAGTGTTTTAAGTTAAATAAAGTATTTTTGTGCTGATAATTTGCGTTGGGGCTCGTCTACAACTTCATTACTTTCTTCTGGTACTAAAAAAGTCTGTCGTTTTGCTTTTGTGTGAACTGCAAAGTGCGTGTGTAATCCTTTCGTCAAGCTGCCTCTGATTATGATAATTTTGTAGTAACCCACTTTACATTTCGCCAATTGTTTATCTATATTGTTTAATATATTAAACTGTTGCCATAGTGACTTCAAATCGTTATTTTTTTAAATGTAGAATGAAGGTAGGTTGCGAATCGGAATTCATTCGAATTGTAACACTTTAGCAGACAAATAACGAACACACTTAAAACCCAAAAATATAAATTATTCAGCTTCTTCACACATATCTAAATCCAACAAAAAAACAGACAAATACATAAATAGAAGAAGATATGCAAATGTAGCTGAAACAACACACAGGTTCAATTCTAGCTTACCGAAAACAATACCTCTCCTGCGTTACGCAAAACGCAAATAATGCAGAATGTACAAGAGGCATGAGTAATACGCCGGACGCCGGTGAATACCCGTCCTAATTCTCTGATATCGAGTATACGCACGCATGTTGACATGGCCCCGGGACTTCGCCTGGGCTGGCTGTGGTCCCGGGACTCAGTTTTCTTGGTAGAATCCCTATGTGTGATACTAAAATTGTACGGTTGCCAGTATTTCTTACAATTTTATATTTTAAAATGTAGTTGTCAGTACTGGTGTTCGTGCTAAGCATTGTCATGTGAACTTTTTCAATAACGGTGGAATATTTATGGTAACGTATAAGGGCGACACAAAAGTAAACACACTTTCTCAATTGTTTCTTGCACGATAGTGCAAAGCCTCATGCAGCGCGATTGAGAAGGGCTTTGTATTGTAGGTAGTGCTAACACCGTCGAATGTTTAAATGCTTGCTAGGGAAACCTTGGTATAGTTAGGTTAAAAATCTTCGCAGTCTCTTCTGTTTCTACTCTTTATTTCTCTGACAAACTTTCAAAAAGCGTACAGCTGTTCTAGATGGATACTACATGTGGTCTCGGATAAGTTTATCATTAATGCTGAGGTTGTTTGATTTTGAATCCGTGATATGTTAGTGACCTCTATTATTACCACACAGAACTCCCGTCAAACAATAAGCGCTTAACTTCAATTTTTAATTTTTATATGGCATCGTTCCTATTGTCCTAGGCAGGAATAACCGCGTATGTGCTGAATTCGCTCGGATGATGCCCAACTTCATCGGATGAAATCACAAAACTAAATAGGAAGGTAACAAAAACTGGTCTCCCGGCCGCAGCTATGAGAGCACCTAAATATCAATAACATAAAACAACAAAAGCTTTTATCATTGTATTATATTTCGAACATTAGCGTATTGATCGCAAACGAGCGGTATGAAATGCATTAATTAATAACGCGAATCAAATACAGTTAACCGAGCTTGTACATCGTTAGTTGCTGAAATGATTTACATCGCTACACAATGAAATAAATTTGAAATTTAATGTGCTGCCTGCAAAGGCTGCTGCTTGTTGGATGCAGGTATATATTTTTTAATTCCTGGTAGCCACGTGGTTAGCTACATTCAGTATTGATTCGAATTAAAACATTGCATGTATTTAAATAGAAGCGGTTTTGATTATTGTTTTGGTTATTATTAGAGTAGGTCGTGACTTGCCAAATTAATTATAGTTTGCTATCTTGATCGGTATCAGTCGTTGTAAAAAGTATGAAAATGTATCAGTTGACTGATTTATGATCGGTGTATATTACATCCATGTTTCATCCTCGCTATATATGTTATTTGTAACGGCAAATTTCAATATAGCAGCGATTTAATCGTTTTTTAACTTCAAACTATAGTATACAAATGCTTTAGAAGAACTCCCATGTACAATGAGTAAAGTAAAACCATAAGTTCAAATATGCGCTTATTTAATCAAATATGCTTTAAACTGATTGTCGACTTTTTGCTAACGGCTACTGTGTTCCATCCATATGCAGACCTTGTAACATTTTGTAACATTTAAAGCGTAATTGGTAAAAAGTTATGGTTTGAAATGCAATAGTAAGTAGACTTTTAACACATACTGTCTCAAAGTCACATGAACTATTGTAGTTCAAGTGTAGGATTATAAAGTACAGTGTAGACAGTGATCGTTCCCGCGATCAAGTTATCTTTGATCTCCCAGTACTTACTAATGAGTGATCAATTATCCATTCTGCGTATATATTATACCCAACTTGATTGACATCACAAATACATTATATCTGTGCACTTAAAAGTGCAAGTTAGCTTTGGTATCATGAAACACATTGCGTCAAGCGCATGAAACCATAAAATTAATTTGCTGATGCTAATAACAACCGTTAGTTGTATTCAATACAACACATTAAAGCTAGGTGTTTGTAAACCTTCTAGCAATAAAAGTATTAATCGTTTATCTTTATTGCTGAAAATTATTCTTCACTGCCTGAATGCAATCGCTTTTGATATCCAGTGATACCAAACCATTTCTTGAAACGGTTATCACGACAGCCTGTCTTCAGTTTTTTGTGCAAAATTCTGGAAATTGTAATAATTAGAAATTCCGTATCATGTAAAACATGCTTCATCTATACAGACAACTTTAAGTAAGATATTTTGACAGCTGGTCACTTGTGGATGGACATTTTTAGAAGCATACGTACATACGAAGGCTTGATATATAAGATACCTGACTACGGAGGGAGTGGAATAATACATTTACATTTATATAAGTTTCAATATAATCTCCAAGCTCAATACACTTTTTACATTTTGAAATGCAAACAAATTTCTATTTCCAGTTTCAGCTCTTCGTCATCTTTTTTTTTTTAAATGCTTAAACAAGAGGAGCAAATCTGGATTGCACGGCAGGTGGTTTATCACTTGGAAATCTTACATCCAACCTTGTACACAAGTGCATTATCATGCACAAGTAATATTTTCCCCCCTTTTTCAGTGCGGTTTTCTTTGATCGAGTCCTGCAGTTTTCTTAAATCTTTGCTGTAAGTATTAAAATTTAGTTGTAACCAATTTGGGGCGTCCACTGCGAGAGTCATCTTCTAATTACATCGTGTTCCACTTAAATTGCTTGGGCCAAAATTTAACAGTTTTATATGACAGTACAAATTCACTGTGAAGAACCGGTACTCTATCATGTATTTCTTTGGCGAATTCTCTTTTTTTGTTTGGAGTTTTATTACCGTGTTATGTTCGAGTTTATCCACAATTCAAGATTAACAGTACACAGTAACTTAAAAAATTGCAACTTCGACAGTAACAATATTATATGAATGACACGTTGCCTCAGATATCAAACGTTCTTCATATTATTTGATGCTTAATAAACACGATCTTCGCGAAATTTTGCACGAAACTAAGTTCTCTTCATCCTCATACCCAATTTCATGGCATCTGAAAAGTCTTGATGACGCAAAACCACGTGGAAAATAAGTCATTAACAATTACCAAATACAACTTGAATTTTTAATTGAAAGAAATGTTATTATTTGTGGTGTTTATTACCATTTCCAAGCTCATGGCAGCTATTTTGAATATTTTCGTAGAAAGTAATGACAAATCAAGACATCAACACTGTTCAAATAATAGCCAATTGGATCACAATCAGTGTAACACAAGTATAATATTGGCTTTGAAGTACACACATAAAATAATAAAGAAATAGTATTAATCCCTAAAATAAGTGGCTATATCTAAACATAATGGTGTTAGCTAATAATATAAAAACTACGGGCATAAGCTGATTTCTACTCGTATTTGCCAGTCAAACACTTATATAATGACTATATCGTAAAGACATTTACATTTAAACAACGTTAAAAAGGTACCAAGTAAGTGTCTTTTATACGCCAATATTAAACTGAATCCACCGCTTCGCTTTTGTGCATGTAACTCCGGCGTCCCGAGAAATGTGCAGTCCACCGCATTTTGCGTAGTAAATTGATACACACGCGACGAGAGGTAGCTTGACGTCACGGGTCGAAACAGTGGCCTTAACACGCGTTCAGAAACGTGCTTTGGTTTGAGACGCAAGATGATGCAATCATAAATGAACTCAAATGGAGTTGAGTCAAATCTCGTTTCAGTGTATCTAAATCATTTTTTTAAATTTGGAATATAGAAGACAATTAACAACCTGTCCAACCCATGAAAAACAGCCTGTATACTAAACAGTATTAAATAACACTTGCATCACAAAAATTCTGGTGAGAAATAACTAGTTAAATAATAATTCTGAAGTTTACGTATAGAATATTGATATCTCACCAGTAGATAGTCCTCTCTATCAGGATACCTTCTATGATTGCAAATAATTATTTGCTCAAAACAACGTTCGATTCTTCTGGACGAAAATGAAATTGATTGCAAGTTTATTCGAATTGCAGATATAACTTATTTTGTTTGTAACAAAAACGTCATAGTATAGAGCATTGAATTTCAACTTTTTGTCTCTCTCCTCCCTCCTATATTGGTTTAACGTCGACCTTGTGGACAAGTAACTTATGTTCAAGCGAATGACGTCCAATTTACTAGTAATAAATATGTGACCCAATTGTAGTTTCTTATACCATATGTATGTACTTTAAGTTAGGCGTTGTTCGATATGAATATCGATATTTAATCAAATCCTTTTGAGATAGAGAATTTCCTTTAAATTGGAGAGGACGACATCGACCTTTTCTGGGTGTGAACGTAACTCGAACAACTTTTCGTACATTAACTAGGATTGACCAACTTGATCTATTTTTATATTTATTCATATGACGCTGTATGTATCGTGAGACTATACTTGGGGCATGGTGGAACGCTTCCGTGTGCAATTCCATATTTGATAGGCGACAAAGGTCTAACGATACCTCGACATCCCGACATCCACACAAGGATATTCTGTTAGTGAGATACGATTCAAGAACCTCATAGAATGTATGTGGCCAGAGATGTTTGATTTTAAAGTTTATCCCAGAAATTTTTCTCTGTATTTACATCTGTTTTACCCTGTTGGTGGAAGGCAAAATTCTAGATCATTTGCGTATTTGCGTTATACGCACATGAAGTCAGGAAAAAGATTCCTTAGGCAAACTGTACGTAGGAGGCGAGTATGTAACTGGTATTATAATTGATAGAGCTGCATGGCTAAATAAATATGTTCTTTCAAAATGAATATAAAAATTTATCAGTTATGCTACTCTTTAATAATGTACCAATCACACTACTCAATTATTTTGCCCCAAGTGGCCAATAGGTTCGTAAAACTCTAACAGCAGGGTTGAGTTTCTACATAGTTGAACATTTACGCAATTGTATGATAATTGCACGAGTATGGCGAATGCTTCTTAATAAAATTTTAACCTCAAATAATTTTATTTTTACTTTTAATCTAAGCAAGCTGTTGATAATGACGTCAGAGGTAATAACGGTGAAAATAAGTTGCATTTATTTTAAATGTGCAAATCTGTTTATGGGTAACCAGGGACGCCGTTTGATCCAACGCTGTCTCGCTCCGAATTTCAAAAGGTCGCCAATCTGCTTCAGAGTATTTTTGGACCCCCAGATGCTGGAAACTGCTCAAAATGCTTGAGTGGCCCGCCTTTCTGCTTGCCTTCCTTCGCTGGTACTTCCAATGTTGCTGCTATTCGGCGTATCTGCTCTCAGGCTTCGTTTGCTGCTCCAAATCGTTGCTGCGCTTTTCCAAATCGTGGCTGTGTGTCGAAGTCCTGAGTTTTGCTGCTCCAACCTTAATCATAACTGATTACCGGAAACACGGCACATTCACAAACTAGCCCACGTCTGAATAACAATAATACAACCAGTTGGAACTCAAAAGGACTTTAATTATACGAAGATTTACAACAATTTTATTTGGATGCCAGCACACAACCTTCTACTTGACTTCGCTTGGGCGACCTTTTTTTGTTCTTATTTACAAGCGTTGCTTAGTAATCTACTACATTCTATTATTTGTGTGAACACATACTTGATCTTATAAATTAAATGTTTGTTTTGTCAAATGTTGTTGCGCTAACCTCAAATTTGTTTTAATTCACATAATTGTTACTTCTCTGGTTTTATTAAGCACACCCACTCTTAAATTGCTGACGTTTCAGGTTGCTTTATGCGTTTAGGCATGTTACATAATTTATTCAATATATCACTACCCGCAACGCATTGACCACCAGCCTAGCATTTCGCTGCGAATACAAACTAACTGCACCTTTTCTCTGTGACGCTTCGCCACCCTTTTTTACTAACATAATCTGATTAGAATGTCTTACGGTACTTCAAATATCTGATCATTTACCAAAATTGTAGTAGCACTTATCATATTAAATCATAACATTGAATTAAGTTAAACGAAACCCTGGCGATATTGTTTTTCGAAACCTATTTGCTATTCTTAGTCTAATTAAATTATAAATTACTTATTAATTATGGTTTATAAATGTATCAATGTTTAATCCTGATAATATTTCTAGCTGCAGCGATTAATAAAGTACCAATTCTGTTCATGTTTGATTTCTGTTTAATTAATATTTATTTAATAATAATACTAGGGCTAGAATTGCCATAGGTAGCATACATCTCAGTATATTTACTTAATTAAATGCCTTGGCATGTATATCAATATTGTCGAACAGTACTGCTGGGATTCTAGGCCATCTTGTAGTTTGATGACAATTCTACGTACCTACCAAAAAGTGGAATGATGTCGACGAAAGCCAAGTAGACCCTTTTCTTCAATAAGTGGCAACAGTCGTCGTGGGAGGAGCTTTTGGAATAGTAACAGGCGTTGAAGATTTTGGTTGTAATTAATTTGAAGTCTGGAGATTTGCTTTAATTTAATCTAGTTTGCTAAACTTTGAGATTTATTTCTTCTAGAAGGTGACTGACTCGTTTAAAAGAAAGTTTCAAGAGATTTGTGGATATAAGCTTCCTCTTGAGAAGTCATTTACAATGAAAAGGGTGGAAAGATATTGGGCAAATATTATCGCTTGTCCATTGACAGCTATCGCCCAGTATCCATTTTATGTCTTAATAGGAGGAATTTGCATCTGTGGTCTGTCGATCACTTCAATTGTGTTCACTTAAATAACTAATTAAACAATAATTTGAAAAGACACAAAGCGTTACAAGTATGTAGCCTGCTATTAGAATAACATCTTCTATAATATTCTCCTGATGAGGTATTGCCATTACACACAGAAAATGAATAAATAATATGTACCTGCTTTTCTCGATTTACAAATTGCGTCATTTGAGAAGGAGAATAAACACAATGACAAAGGGCTGTTTAGAGGACATTATAATTCTATAACATGGGGATCTTTCAACTAGTTCCCGAAATGATTTTTAAAATACGTAAAAGGTTGTTTCCGAGCCATCCTCCATAGAAGCTACTTAACTTGGCAAGTAGAGCTCGTTAATTGTACCCTCCTCACTTGTTCATACTTTTCAATAGCTGGAGGTCGTCTTTTCTGAGCCGGTAGCGTTCAAATTTCACTTTAATTGGTTCTGGCAGTTCATGAGCGGCACGTCAAATGGCTCAATTATCATTCAGCGCCAACTATGTCGCGGGCCATAATTAATTAGCAGACCCCGTAGCAGGAGGCGGCTAACGCGTATTTCTAATGCACCAAGAGGCGGCGGTTTTGCACCGCTAGGCAACAAAGTTGTTATCAGCTGAACTGGAGCAAAGTTGCTGTGAGCTAAAAAGACTGCAAGGCGACCGGCAATCTCGCTTTATCATTCCCGCTACCTGAAATTAATTCGTTCCGAACGCTTCAGACGTTTGAATCGGCTCGTGTTTTACGTCCAATTACCGGCTAATTAATCGAAGAACATAACGCGTCGCGGAATTCAAAGTCGTGTAGCCAAGTGGCTCACTTTTGTGGTTGGTTAAACATTTAAGCGCTGCTATCGCACCTACTCCAATTTGGAAGATAGCGTAGCTGCCAGGCAATTAAGATGTCTGCTGTGTTGTCTAGGTTTAATAGTTAAAACCATGCTGTTGAGCAAGAGATGATCGAGTCCTTGACAACTATGGAGGTGTGAAGTAAGCAATGCTACCCTATTCTATCAATATACATTGTTCGGGAAGAAGGTGAGTAGAAATGGAAGAGCAATGTTAGCCCCTCAGATCATTAAATAATTCAAAGCAGTGTTGAAGAATGGTTTATTAATAATTATTCTAACATACATAACATAACAGGCCTTGAAAACGACGTGTGTAGAAAACTGGATACTAGCGTATAGCTTTGCTGTGTCAAATATTTGTTGCTATATTAGACGCATTAATTAACTAACTACCCTTTACAAACAACTGATGAATTGGCGTAAAACTAAAAACTTACTATATGTGAGTATATTTTTGTTGCCATACGCTATAGCAAAAAAAAATAATAAGAAAACTTTAATGTTACTTACTGCTCTACAGTTCTGTGTAGCCAATTGTTTTTTTTTCACGGTATCCTTTATCTAATAGACTTGTCTGTCTGGGACGCTGTTTCAGCAGCCAAACCGTAAGAGATAGAGAAAAAAGTTATGAAAGTTATATGTTTATAATGGTCATGTCAGGTCAGGAACGGAATTTCAGTCTCTAACACTAATTATTATCTTAATTATCCTAATCCTAACTTTTAAGGTTAGATTCTAGGCAAATTTTATCAAGGCGAATGCGACTGGTAGTTTGCTACCAACAATGACGTCATATACGTACGTGTGGTGAATACGCGTTCTATTTGCAAAACGGTCTTTTTTGTTTTTTTAAATGAGACATTTGTCTCACTGGGTTGCTAGTACTGTTTTATTAGAGCAGTCATCGTGGATTTTTTAAATTACACGAGTACTTTTTCCATAAATTCTGAGCACGCGACTACGATCCTATTCAGTGAAGCGTTAGATTTCGTAGTTGGAACGATAAACGAAAGTTCAGCGGTATTCGCGGGGAACTCGAGCAGTAGCCAGCGGGTTTAGCCCAGAACGGCATGAGTCGAAGTGAATTTCACTTATGGTGTGTTAAATGGGAGCGGCTTAAAGCCACGCAGTAAAGATTGCACCGCACAAGTGTTTGTGAGCTACAAGCCAGTATTTAGATTTCAAGTAACTGTTATTTTAATCGTGTACACATTCGCTAAGCCTTCAAATGGTTGCGATACGTTTTGATTGTTCCGTGACGTCAACCGTCATGGAGCCGGCAGCCAATAGCGAGAACTTCCTCGCAGCGTGCGTAGATGGGTTTCACATAACGAGTCATTCAAATGATGACATTATCCAGGGCGAGCCCAATCCGCTACAATGCAGTTCCCAGGCGTGGAGTATAATGTAACCTAATACAGGAAATTATTGCAATTTGAGCGATAAGCACGGTCTTCAGGCAGTAGAAAGGTTTTGCGAGCGTAAGGAAGTGGGCTTCATAAACAAATAAAGTCTTTAGTTGGTATTTCTTGCGATTGCTTTCCATCTTTCTCGGATCTTCTGCAGCTGTTTTTTAATATCTTTCTATTTGATTTACCCATCTAGTGGATGAGCACTCTCGTGGTATTTTCCCTTTTTCGCCACCTTGCCTTGCATGACCAGCTTTTCAAAATTATCACCTTGTTTTCTGTTGATATATCCCGTAATATTTGATGATACGTCGACAGCTATCAATGGAATGCGTAATAGTTTTCGCGAACACCATAGTTCAAAGAAATTGATCATTTTCCTGTCGAGAAAACCAACGTCTGTACCAGCCGTATATTTATGTTTCGCGCTTAATGTTCTCCCCATTTGCATGCGTCATCTTATCTCTGGTTCACAGTTGGCTTGGTTATTTATCAAAGAATCGAGGTATATTAATAAGCTATCAGTTCTTTAGATGTTCGGTAAGTTGTTTAAGTGTTGTAGTTTGTTTACTCTATCTATGATCATCAATTTTGTTTTATTTAGATTAATTTCCAGCTTTCTTTGGTCAGCCATTGCAGTAGCTGAGAACTATAAATAACAGGAGTGAAGCCTTGTAGCCACTCTTTCTTCTTCGGTATTTTATGGAGCTCAAAATGCCTTTCAAATGCGGTCCACGCCTTTACCTTCTCTTATGAGTGGATTCTGTGTATTTTCCTAAAGGCTACGTAGCCGGCAAACTCTCCTTAAGTTAGGTTTAAATATTGGAGTGAATGCGGGTAAGAGGCGCATGAACTCCGCGAACAACCTAACTGTCTTTGCCGCGCAGCTTGAACCCGTAATAATAACGTGTAGATCCGGCTTTAGACAAGGTAGGCTACAATAGCTTAATCATTATAATAGTAAGTCCTTTATAAGCAAAAAAGTGCGTTGTGACGCTACTACTTGTTTGAGAGAATATTATAGAGGTTTAAGTATTAATAATATTGTCTGGAAAGAATTTATTAATGGGTCGTTTTTGGTAAAATCGTTATGTAATCGAAGCAGCTACAAAATCGGCCTCTAATTTGTCAAATGTTCGTTGTCAGTGTTTAAAAAACCTATTTGTACTCTAAAAGGTGGAATGTATAGCACACTAGGCAGTGGCGTAACTATCATATGTGCAGGGGGTGCGAAGAACCTCGGCGCCGAATCTATATAGGCGCCGCGGTAGCGGAGTTTTTAGTGAAAATAAAAGTTTTCCTAGATAGTGGTTTAAAGCGGCAACAGACTACGATACGTGAGCGCCACTGGGTTCTTTTGAGTGCACAGTCTTTTCTCCTTTTGAGTAGATTAGAAGTTCCAGCTCTAGTGTGTGTTTGTGATTCCTAGATTTCATTGCGCATACTGCATAGTAACATACTATAAATTCAAAGTTTTAAACCGCAAATTTCTGGCGATTGCCTCAGATACAGAGGTAATAGAGAGTGCCAAATTACTTCAAAATACGTATGAAACTGATCTCGATGACGGCTTACTACAGCAAATTGTACAATTTCGATCTTCGTACACAACTAGTATTAAATCTTGCTTATCAGTGAAAGTAGTGGGAGAAAAATGTCTGTCTAATCACACATCATTGACTAGCTTTCCAGATTTGTATACAGCTTATATCCTATTTTTTACATCGCGTCACTACAGCCTTCACTGAGACATCTTCTTCTAAATTAAAAATTATTAAAAACTTTTTTCTAAGTAAGATGAGTCAAATACGTCTAAAGAGTTTTGCATTACTGAGTATCGAGAAAGTAAGAGCCAGTACTCTTGGTTTTAATTCACTGATAGATGTGTTAGCTTTAGCAAAGTGTCGCAAAAGAGAGTTTAATTAAAGTGCTATACCTACATATTTATATATCTATAAATTTTATTTTTCTTGTGAATTATTTAAATTTGAATTCCTTTTACGTGGTTTTTGTTTTTGTATTTTCATATGTATTGTTATGTTTCATGTTATATTTTGCGAGTGTTTGATTTAATGGTAAAACCTGTTCTACTTTATGGGTCGGAAACGTGGATGGTTACAGAACTGGTAAAGCAGAAATTGCAGGTTAAGTAAATAGGTGTTTGGTGGCAAGTCATTATTTCTACAAAAATTTTTGGGACCGAACAAATCAGGTGGACATAAATATAGAAATTAGGCGAAAAAAATGTGGATGTTAGGGCATACTTTGCCCAAAAATGAAACTAAAATTTGCAGAAAAGTTTTGATTGGGAACCTTAGGGTTCAGAAATAAAGGACGCCCGCGAAAATGTGGAGGAGAACTGTAAAACAAGAGACAGGAAAGGCTATAGCACAACTGAGCCAAATAGCAAAGGAAAATGACAACTGGAGAGAATATACCCTATGTCCCGATAGGGGATAATGGGATTATCCTTTATCTAATAGACGTGTTTGTCCGGGACGCTGGTCTGTCCGGGACGCTGTTTTGTCTGTCGGGGACGCTGTTTCAGCAGCCAAACCGTAAGAGATAGAGAAAAAAGTTATTAAAGTTATATGTTTGGAATGGTTATGTCAGGTCAGGAACCGAATTTCAGTCTCTAACACTAATTATTATCTTAATAATTATCCTAATCCTAACTTTTTAGGTTAGATTCTAGGCAAATTTTATCAAGGCGAATGCGACTGGTAGTTTGCTACCAACTAGAGTGCTTTATTAACCAGGCAAGCTTATCCCACTAGATTTTGTGTCACAGGGATTTTAGCGCCAAGCCGTTGGCTGCGCTGACCAGTAACCGTGCATTCTGTCGTCTGTCAACCAAGCAAGACTAGAAACCGTTGGAGTACGTACTGCTCGATCCAGACGAACAATGCATGCTGATTTAAATCTTGGTGCATTCCATTACGATGCTAATTATAATTACAGTCTTCATCCAAGTGTGGTTATTTAAATCTATATACAGTGTGTAGGTCTTGTTCTGTGCTGTCAACTGTATCTGTCAGTTCTATTAAGTTTTGTCACTCGGCACTCTTGTTTGAACTAAGGTACTATTAAAGTTCTCTAGTTTGAACCACGTGCGTGTTAGTTAACAGTGTTTTCGTTTCGATTTTTTCTGCTTTCTTTTTATTTATTTAAAAGCCAATCTTGTTTAAGACGGATAAAATTAAATGACATGATCCTTGTTTTTCCGACTTACCGTATGCTATTTGGAAAGTAACTAGAACTTGAATTTGCCGCCACTTTCAGTAACTCAAAATGGCGGACGAGCTTGCTCGTATAAATATAGTACCTTACTACCAACAATGACGTCATATACGTACGTGTGGTGAATACGCGTTCTATTTGCAAAACGGTCTTTTTTATTTTATTAAATGAGACATTTGTCTCACTGGACTGCTAGTTATTATTATTATGTTATATTTAATAAAAGATTGAAACATCTAAATGTTTTTTATTTTGCAGTAAGTAACCTTTCATGTTAAGAAAAGAGCTTATTAATTTTTTTTAAATTGAAAGTGTTGCATGACCAAAAATTACCCCCCCCCCTCTTTTTTCTGAAACTTCTTGTCTACAGCGGCTATCATTTATTCTTGCACACCGGCGCCAAACCGTCTTGTTACGCCACTGACACTAGGCCATGAATTGGTCCGGTAATATTTTCTAATTCTTTCGAATGCGTTACAGTCTTGTTATCCCGTGTTAAGTTCCATTAGTCAATAAGGACAGTACTTAGAATATTTTAAGTAAAACACGCGGAATGAAATTTTTATGTACCCATGACCATAGCCGTATTATCTCATTAAATTATAATAAAACTTCCAATGCGAATTTTGATTTTGACAATTCTTCTTGCCTAGTTAATAGCAACATAAGTACAATTTTAATTATACATTTTGTTATTAACTAATAGAAAATACTGGGATCCAGTTGTTTAAGCGTGTAGACCGTAGTTAGTGTAGAAATGTAAAGAAAATCCGGCTCTCAAGTAGGTATGATGATACATATCGAAATTTTTTAGCAAATTTTTAACTTTATCTGTTTTTTTGATTTGGAAAAACAATTTGACTAGAATCAAGGAAGATATTTTTGAACAGCAAAATCTCTTTAGAACTAGGTATGGGTATGGCAAAATTTCAAATATTTAATTTTCAATTAACTGAAATTGTCGAATATGTCTGTCCGCATAATAATTTTTTCAGGTGCAGTTTTACTGTGTCTCAAAATTGGCATAATAAAAAAAAAGTAATTAAACTTCATTCGGTAGTTATTTGTTTACGTAATGATCACTCTTAAAACAATATTTTGCATAAATAGTAAACATATTATACTCGTACTAAATTATTTTATGAATATTTTTATGGCGTGTGGCCTTGATGAAAATGTTCAACAATTTTTACATGTGTGTATATTTAAAATGAAGAAATTACGATATATGACGCCAATGCTATCAAATCATACAGAGGATTTTAGTTATTTTGTATTATCCTATTTATGCTACATAATGCTTTTATGATATACGAATACGTATTCTAGTTACCTTAGCCTAGCTTAATTATTATTTTCTTGTTGAAATGCCACAGCTTAGTAATTTTCCAAATTTGAGCTAACTTACTTGCGTGATGCCTTTTAGACGAAATTATTAAATTTCAACAAATGTATCGGGTATATGTGGAACATAAACACAGATTTCATTTAAAAGTAATGTATTACCGTGTTTTTCCTGTATTTTAATGTAAAATAAGTTGCTAATTGTAAGTAGCAGAAAAATGTGTCTTTTATATTAATATTTTTGTATATAAAGTGCCATCAACCTATGCATTAAAATGATCTATTACTTTCAAGTACAAAAGTTGAAAGAGTATATAACGTGAATGGAATGATAACAGGTTGTTAGGTTTAAAAGGCAACTTTCATTAGCTTCAATCTTTACGAAAAACGTATTTACCCAATTGCGCCGATTGCATTAACCGTGTAGTAGTAGTAACCTGGATGTGTAAATTTCTGATGTTGCATGTTGTAGTTTTAAAAACCTGCCGCTGTCGTCCATTCATAAAACTGTTGCCCCCGGCAAGGTCGGATAATGGCTGCTAAATGTAGTTTAAAGCCAAGGTAACATTGTCGTTGACATTTATCAATGTTGGTGTCCCCTGACCACAGCAACATTAATTTATAGCGACGTCAATAGAAATTAGAACTGCAGCTTGTAAAAAACTGACCAGACTAAATGGCAAAAATTTGAAAAAGGAATAATGGTTTATAATTTTATACACCAACTCGTTTCGTCGGTAACGATCTTGAAGTTCGAACGCAGGGAAAGTGCATATTATGTCAGTAGTAAACAAAAATGCAAGGCTACCAATAATATCTACTGTATTACTTTATAAATAACAGTTAATAATTGATCAAAAGGAAAGCGAATACCAAGTTATTACATTGTACTGTTGAGTATATATTTATATTATTACTAATTTTCGTGGTAAGTCGAGTCTTATTTGGAATAATGTACATACTACCTTTCTGTCGTACTCGAGACGTTTTTCTTGTTGCTTCTTCCGGTTCTGAGTTAATAGTTCATGGTGTGATGCAACTTTCTATTATGAGTATATTCGGTCGTGAGATTATTATTTCATAACAATATAATTGCTTAAAAAACGACTTCCGGAATTGGACCGTGTCATTATTGAGGTTGAACTTCTCCGAAATCAATATAATTGCATTTATAAATCAAACAATAATAGAATCCCTACGTCTGAAATACATTTATATTTAAACAGTATTAAAATACAGCAAACTAACTATCTTTTATACGCGAACATGCAATTGCATGAAAGTCCGGTGCCGCGCGCGGCATACTCAAGGGGCGAGACGACGCTTGACGTCGCCAGTCGTAACAATGGCTTTACGACTAGCCCGAAAACGATTCCAGGTTTGGAAGACGAGATGATGCAATGTAATGTATTTTGCTATTTGCACGTTGTTCGAAAACGGGGCAATGTCTGCTCTTGGCTGGGGATGCTGTTGGCTTGTATTATGATTCTTATTCAGAGTCCTCAGAATGACGCAGGGATCTAACTCGAAATAATTTCTGGAAGCGAGACGTGATATGAACGTCTCGCACTAAATGCACTTTCTTTGGCGTTGACGCAATTTGGCCACGTAAAATGATCGAAGTACGCACTTGGCATCACGAATCTTCGCGTTCCGTGATTAGCAGAGCTCCTTTTAGCGGCAAAACATTTCAGTTCCGTTTTATTGTTTAAGCGTTACTGTTCAAGCGAAAAGCGGATTGATTCGGCCGGATACATGCGCATTGGCGCCTACGTTGAAGCTATTCAAATTGAAATAAACTAATCAGATATAAACGGCAATACAATATCGATCGACTGGTTGATAAAAATTGGGATGCAATCCTCAGACCAGCAATTCAAAAGAAAACTTTTGTTTCTAAGCCAAGATTTGGGAAACCTTTATTCATTTATCACGGACGTTGTCATTTGTTTCAACCATGGGATAATCTGCTTTTTGTAAATTTTATACACTAAATGTTAATCTGTTTATATTTGAATGTTTTAAACTGTAAATCTGATGTACTAGTCAGATATGATTTGCGTATTACTCGCTGTTCCAACAACGTGACGTATTAACCTTACTTTCCTTTGCCTCGAATATCGGCCTAAAAACAAGAGCTTTCTTTTGAATTGCTGTCCTGAGAAACTTCTCTTGATTATTATGATTTTAGTTATTAACCAGATATACTTATATATAGATATTACAAGATACACAAGCGTACAAATTGGTTGTATATCCAAAGGGTATTAATTAATTATTGTCAATGAGCTCTGGTGAAACTAGGCCAAATTCCGTTCGAATTGTCAGTCAGTAGCCTTTTCAATGTGAAATATTTATTTTTCGAGTTGTAAGGCCAAATTAGCCGTTCTCTATCTTCACGAAACACATAATTTAGACGTATGTTTGTTTTGGAAGATTTGTCAGTTGGTTTATTAAAAAAATGTTTAATGTCCAGCACCTACTAAAAATAGTGGACACTGCTTTCTGAGATATGTAAAAATCTAGGATGTTATCTGTTATCACTTTTAAAAATTTAAACTGTTCTCTCACGCTTTGTGCAGTTTCGCCTAAATTATTTACAAGCACGTTCAATGCATTTCTTAAATTGACAACGTTAGTGCCCGTGTCATTGGATTTGAACCCCCAATAAACTTTTTCCGCCATTGCGTTGGTCCGTGAGAAACTGCAAAATTTTAGTTTCCTTGGGAAAATTTACCGGACGTTCTCATTGGATATTTATGCACTCCCATTGGACTTGCGGGTAGCATACAAAAATTGAAACTTAGTTTTTAACCAGAATCATGTTAACCATCCAACAACGCAGACGTCACTCTTAGGTGCTATTTGTATATATTATGTGAATATAATCGAAAACTGCTTTAATTTATTCAACTATACCAACATATATTGTGTGTAAAAAGCTACACTGCATCAACAATTCAGTAACCTTCTTAAAACTAATTTCGAAAACCTAATCGCAAAATATAAATAAATATAAGAAAGATTTATAAAAACGAGCTAGCCATAAACGGTTAATTGCAGTAGAACATGTTTTTAAATTTTCTGCTGTACCAACAGCTGCTGACCTTAAAATGTAAATTTATATTATGTTTATCGCTTTCGCAGTGATCGTTATCAGGGTTTTTATATGTCTGCCGAAGAGTTTTTGTTTATCGTACATATAGTAGATATTTTGCTTTTAGCCTTGTAAGAAACAATATGTTTTTGTACACTGTCTTATACATCGGGATAGAAAAGAAAATTGGCAAGAATAAATGAAAGCAGCATTATTTCATAGAGATGAATCAGATGTTATTATAAGCTTGCATTCAAATAGGACAGGTACTCATTGCACCCAACTATAAAAGAACTTTTGAAGCGCCCACACTTTTAGATTTTTGCAAATTTTACTAGATTGATCAAAATGAAAGGATGACATTATAATGAGCTCCTATTAGATAATGGGTGCTATCTGCGGTCCCTGAAGTCTACAACTCCATTTTCTGTATTCATTTTGCTTTTTGCGGTGGTAAAAAGCCCCATATTGTATTCATTGCACAGATTCGTTTTATTATATCGATGATACCAGCGATACACCTAAGTTTCGTCCTCTATTATATATTTTAAATTGTATACTAGATGCCCTAAGTGAATCATAAAGCCAAGAAATTTACTTGACAGAGCTCTAAAGTTTACTAAATTTAAAAGAAATTGATTGCTTGCAATAACAATCAAATAGGAGGCTGCAAATAACGAGTATTCACTCGACAGGAGTGTCTTTGTTGTTACATTTTTACACAGCATTTTCAGTTGGACATTAATGGATGAATGCGAGCCTGTTTCCCGTCGTTTTTGGTTGCATCATTCACACTAAAATTACATTTCGGCAGTAACTTAAAACGCGGCAATTAAAAGCCACATGTTGTTCACTACAGTTGTCAAAATTCGCCGCTGTTCTTCAAAACAGTGCCGCTTTATCTGACAGGCGTGTGGTGGCTCGAAAATATCTGGGTTGGCATTTAACCCGTTTACCACGTTAACAGGCCGTGATATACGAAACCTGCAAGTGTTAGGGTGTTGGCCTCCAGGTTAATTATGATTAGCAGGTAATTGGCTACATATTAATTGCGGAGACCTTATATCGCTCGGGTTCCCCACCTTGAAACTTTTTGCCCGAGTTTTCATAGTACCCTTGATCCGGCTGCATTTTTATTATCCGAAACCACCCAGAGAAAAGCGGTCTCGCTCGGCTCCTGACAATTTCTAAAGTGCACCATAAATGAGCCTTGTAGATCTGACTGGAACTAATTAGCATGCATGCATGCAGTTTTTATTCTATCTAGCAAGAAGAGAAGCCGAGACTCATTAAAACTGCTTGTGGCTACCCTGTTATAGAAGGCTGGAGTAAAGGGTTTCGGTTGCCCCTCGTCAGTGCGTATAAAGAGATAATTGCGGATGAGTAGTAATATCTTTTCATGATTTTTTCTTGTAATTGTAATACTAGTAGTTAGAAAAATGTGATATTGAGTTCAGGTCTCAGTGTAAGAAGACCCAATAATGCAGATATGATTATAATTAGTGAATAAAACTGCAATGCAAATCTTAATATGGACTAAAATTTGTCATATGAACTTTTGGATGGGTACATAATGGTGATAAATGTGGATTTTTATTTTGATGCTAGTAAATCACCCGAGCTATACTTCGCTTCGCTAATTACACGATTTAATTATATTAAATATATTTTTTCTGTACTTTTTGGTACTTTTTTTGAAAATAAAAATCGGCCTACGATCTAAGTCTAAAAATTTGCAAAATTTTAAGCTATCATACAATTTAATCGGTCCAGTATCTTCGGAGGAAATAGCGAACAAAGATACATACATACATACAAAGAAAGAGACCACCGATTTTATGGTATAGATAAAAAAGATAATTTTCAATAAATTGAATAATGAAAAATTCTATTAGTAAGTCCAATTTCTAACAGTAACTATGAAATTGTGTAACTAGGCTAGGTGATAAAACAAAGGCAGTATTAAAAATAACGATGAATGTATTATTTTCCCTAAAATTTCCAGTCATAGTACAATTTGAACTAAAAAGAAGTGTTATTTCTTGACATATTCCAAGTAGTGGAATGTCAGCACTATAAGATGTAAGGTATAGGCTATCGAGGACATTGCTGTGGGCTGGTTGGAGTTCAGCCATTGGCTGTAGCAGAGCTGCCTAATCACGGCAAGCCAATACCATATAGCTTTTTAATAATGTTAGTCTAATGTGCATCCAAGATTGGAACGAAACGTATCTAAAAGAAATAATTTATTATAAATAGAACTCTTAGCAACTTAAAAATTTACAGGAAAATAAATTATTGCTTTATTTTCATCACCAACGAATTAGAACTCACAGAGAACCCAAGAATTCTAACTAATTATAAAAAATTCTAGAATATTGCCTATGAGATCGATTATCTCGAAATATAGTATATATAGTAGTTTTAATTTTGCAGTTTAGCTTTAAAATTGTATGAAGATGATATTAGAAATAAAAGTGTACACAAACACCTTTTTCAAAAGGAATTATTTTTCTCCTTTGTTATCTACTTCTTTAATTGACCTTTTTAGTTCCACAAGTTTTCCTATAGCTCGATGATCTTTATATAAATAAATTCTAATTTTCTTCTGATTCAAGTTAGTTTATATTGTAGTCTATGATATAAGGATTATTCATAATTAAAATTAAAGTACCTGATAACGTTAATTTGCAGTTTGGCTCGACTATGCGTGTCATAACACTCAAAACTATTTTTTAGTAGTTCGTTTGCTTGCATTTAAGATAATTAGAGTCTATTAAAATGCTACGTAGTAAATTCTTAATAATATATTTGGAAAGAAATTAGTTCAGAAATGGAGCTACTTAAAAGTTTAGAAATAAAACAGTTCTTCACGCATTATACCAAATTATAAAAAAAATAAACAACTTTCTACTTTTGTAAATTGCACACATGTATTGACTAAACCACTAATATCACTGCACAAGTAGTCATCAACAATAACTGCAAATATACCGAGACCGTATCCAGAAAACAATATTCAGGGGTGGGAGGATCCTGCTTTGATTTTTTAAACGTGGGAAAGATTTCTAAATGGAAGCCACTGCAAACGCTTCTATTACAACAACTTGCGATAGTATTTACCTCTATCCGCTCAGTCAAGCAGCGCTTTGAGATTTGTCTTCTGTTAGCCTTATTCAATGATTGTTTTAATTACCACTTTTACCCGTAAAAATGGCCACCAACGTTGGTCCCCGATTTTATCCTGTAACAAAATGGCGCCCAACGTGGGGCATTGTTTTATGGTTTTAATTGGCGATTTTATCATGTAATATGATCAAGTTTTAGAATCTCCATCGAAACTTAATTCGTCCAGTGTATCAACAATAGTTTTGAAATTTTCCTTAAATCCTAGCAACCGTCATGATTTCCAACTCTGTGAGTTTCGTACATTGTTGCAAGGCTTTACAATTTGTTTTCGGGGAAGTTTATTTTGATATTTAAACTTTTAAGCACTTAAGATTTGCCAAGGGCTTTAGGACATATCTTATAACGCCAGTAGTATTTAGAATTTGGCAAGATTGGCCCAGAGCAAAGTTAAGGAATGCGAGCTGCAATGGACGTACAAGGCTTCTGGGTAAGGCTCGCAGATTACTGAATGTACACCATTAAAACTGCATTTTATGGTGGAGGCAGTCACTACCTTGCCCAATTAAGTATTCGCAATTAACTTCTAAACGTTTATATTCGGAGAGTTTCAATTTACTTTTAATACAATTTTGTGAAAAACATATATTCTGTGGTCTCTGGGGAAAGACAAACCCGTTTGATACCTTCCTGGCTACGGGCGTGCTAGATACGACTAATACTAGCAGTACTAATTAATGAACAGAGGCAGAATGAAAAGTTTTGGAATTTTTAAGAGTTACTCTAAGTGCAAAACTAGTTTTTTATTAATAAAAAAAGGGTGACAGTTAAATGTTAAAACTTTATAACGAAAATTAGCATGCGGATTGTAAATGTATTTGCAAACGTTCAGGGAGAAAATGATAAAATGGGCACTCTCTATGTGAAAACCAGTGTGGCAATTTCTATACATTTAATTGAAAAAACTTGAACTTTGTTTTAATTTTAAAATATATTTGTGGCAGTACATTTACCCTTAGAGGTACTATTGAAGGTGATGTGATACTTGACAAGTTTTTGGAGCTGAAGCTTGTTTGTCTCATCAATCAAGAACGGCGGTTATACATCGATTTTAAGTAATATGGACTGACTACGTTTAATGTAGTGTAAAGGTGTTATTAAATTTCTGGTTATATTATAGGGTATCCATACAGTAGTTTTAGGGTTTCGGATATTTACCTGTTTACCAGTGCTTAATATAAATGTAATTCAATTATTTTCTCGGTTTAATTACAATTAACCTAATTAATATTCAATTAAAGAATTAAAAAATCTACAAGTTATTAAGAAATAACAGCATATTTTCTACCTTAGTACTATACTACTTATTTGCAACTCTTGAATATTATGAATTTGTTTGGGAAAAATGTGATTATCTGATACCTTGATATACCAAACTTTAAAAAATGTTGGTTTTAAATTGGAACAAGGATATATTTAAATGAAAAACTTTCTGCCTCACGTGTTAGTAAAAATAAGCGTAATAAGTACATTTGTCTGTTTAAAACACAATAGCTCTGGTTGTACATGTGCACGTAAATTGCATGCATCTTTAGGTGGAACATAACGGTACGTTTCTAGCCCATTAATTAGATTCTCTTCTTATTGTTGGATATGCATGTTGCAAAAGCTGTGGAACGTAAGGATGCGCGCAGATTTATTAACCAGACCATGGCGAATATCAGCGCTTGAAGATTATGAATCGTTATGGACACATAATGAGGTAAAACGTGTTTATATGCTGATGATAGATAGGTGAATGAGCTAACGGAGCTGGCCACCTACTGTCCATTGTTAGTATAGAAAAATTAGAATTTTGCAGTTTTAGCAAAATGTGGTTTTAGTAAGACTGTTTCTTTAATGAGAATTGTAAGCAGTCATTTATTATGCTTTTTGAGGTAACTACACTAGATGTACGTTAAAATTAGTCATACTTTTTGTAAAACAAATATTATGAGTATTGTGTGATTACGCTGGATGTGCGTTAACAGTGTTATCGCACATGCCTTGATAAAAAATAAAGTTCAAGGTATAACAGTCTAGTTAGCATGTACTCTTTAATAGGAACTAGCCTACGTATAAATTACCTCTTTAGGTACTACCATAGGAGGTTTGATACCTGAAAGTTTGATATATTATTGGATTATTAACATTTCATGTCACTAGTTCCAACAATAAATAAAACATCGCTGTAAAATGGAAAACTTAATACCACTGAAAGAATAAGAATCAACGTATATACGGGATCTTCCAGAAATAAGCGCACGAAAAGCTTGCAGCATCTCGAAGGAGAGAATTGCTACAAAAAAATTGGTTTGTTTATTCAGAACATTTTGAAATTTGATTCAAAAAACCGTTTATCCGACCTAGACGAACCGGCTATCAAAAAGATATAGTTACTAAGAAAATACGTTCAAAGTGACAAGTTTTTTGTAAAGTTGTTAGAGTTATCAACAATACTTTTAACAAAAATTAATAGGCCAATAACAGTAAAGTAAAATATGGTGGCGGACTGTATTTTTTAGGTAAAACTTTAATAATTTTCAATTCAGCAATGCATAAGCTGATTTTCAAAATGTTAAGTCATTGGCTCTTTTTATGAGGTTTTGTGCGCTTATTTCAGGGACACCCTTTATCCGTAAAACATCCTTTGAGGCAGTGAAGCAGACTATTCGTTCGTTCTATAATATAAAAAAGTAACATTTGAAATTGCCCGCTAAGCCAGCAAGTGGTTTATATATATTGATATGGTCTTAAAATGGCAAGCTTAATAATAATGTTCATAAAAGGATATTGATTGGAATAACTTCGTTTTATCATTGGAATTTCTATTTCCTACGATGGTATTAGCAGTTCATTTGTAAATAGTCCATTTGTGGTTGCAATTGTGATTCAACTCAATTGAAGGTTATTCTGTTATAGAAACTTTATCTGAAAGAAGTAAATATTATCATAAAGTGTAATACAAAAGTTTAATTCTTACATATTT
>CALNHX010012393.1:0-25477 GCA_940337035.1 Agriotes lineatus
AAACATTCAGGCCATACTGAAGGTACTTAAATCTAACTATGCTAATAAATGTCTCTGGCTGGACGCGACAGTTTGGGGGGGGGGGGGGGTTCTGCACACAGAGCACTCGCGACGCGCGTGTCGTTCACTCCCGGCACAGCACGGACTCCCGGTTCACAAGTAAGTGGGGGGGGGGGATCGCTGTATCCTAGGGGGGGGGGGCTCGTCCTGGTTACTGGGGGCGGCGATGACGCGAGTGACGTCGCCGTTGCGGGATACGCCGAGGTTCTCGCACCAGGGGCAATGGCGAGCGCAGGCGCAGGCGGGCGTTCCTCCGGGGATCTCGTCCTTCGGTGGAGCGGGCGACGGCGTCTCGGGGGCGGCGGGGGTTGAGCTGCACCTTGCGCAGCGAACGGCGGGGGTCGTCCTCCAACCTGAGATCTTCCCACAAGCTCTCGAACTCAGCCTTCTCCGTCGGGCTGAGGCAGAAGGCGACTCCTAATAGCTGGGGGCGGCAGGTGATCCTAACTTGTGCTACGCGAAGCGGCGGGCGTGCTTCAGGGGTGGCGGCCTCGTATGCGGTGCGTCCCGTGGGGGTATCTCCGGGCTGCGGGGTCCTTGGACTGCTGAGGAGCGGCGTATCACGGCGTATCAGCGGGGGCGGCGACGTGGGCACTCTGCGCTTGAAGGCACAGCTGAGTGCCGTGGACGGGTGGGTCCGGCGAAGCGCTGGGTGAAGCGGGGCCGAATAGGCGCTCCAACAACTCGTGGTGGCTGTAAGTAAAGGAATGAGTGTGGGGGGCGGGAGGCTAGTTCGTACCTCAGAGGACGACGCCGTAGGCGGCGTTCGGGCAAACGTAGTGTCCGTAATACGCGTCCAGGGCTTACTTTTGCTGCATCCTGGTTTTCTTTCTCGTGGCGTGGAGAGAGCGTGGTGGCGGCAGCGGCGAGACGCGCTCCGAGCGGGCGCGAACGGACCTGGGGCACAGCGAGGTACCGGCCTAAGGGCGGACTGCGATGCTGGCGTCTTCTGTGGGCTCTCGTGGACGTGGGGCTGGAGGTTCCTCCAGGCGGCGACGGCGTGGACGGCAGTCGTGGCTAGCTGCAACCTGGACACCCTTTAGTGATCACGAACAGAGCTCGAGTGATCACCAGGAGTCGCAAGGTTGACTTCTGTGAGCAGGGCTCGAACAGAAGGTTTTTGTAATGGGTACTTCGTCGTGACCGTAGGGTCAAGCGAGAAGTGGTTGACCAGAGAGCAGGGCTCGATAAGGTCAGAGGAGTATGCTGATCGGAGAGCAGGGCTCGATCTGATGTACATCTAAGCCAGGGTAGCGTTTTTATAGGGGTTCTTACTACTTCTTTTTTCTCTTCCACTGCTGCTTTTTCCAGGGTGGGATGGCTGACTCGGCTTCAGGGGGTATTTCGTCGCTTTGTTTATTTATTCGGAGTTTGTGCATTTATTGTTGTTGATATATGTTTTTAATGCCATTTTTCAGACTGCTGACGTCGAGACGCTTCTCCTGATACCCCATTCGGTTATATTGGGAGGATTTGGTTTCACATCGCGCTTTTTAATTAATCCGCGGGGCGTGTGTTATATTGTCTGCATATGCGTGCGGCAGGTGCCTTCGCCGTTGGATCAGGTAGCACGCTTAAGCGTGCTTTTGGGTCAGGTAGTCGTGCATTCTTTTGTACTCGGCTTAAAGTGCCGTTGATCTGCAGTCCTTTGTGTTTGCCTGTGACTGAAATTTTCCTGTGACCGATGCGATGTTTAAAAATTATTTATTTAATTATTGGGGCCCGCTTCTGTCGGGATCTAATTTTCCTAGACAATTCCCTTTATTTCCCTTTTGCTTCTCGTAGTAATTTGTTTATCGGGCTCCTAGCGTTTGTAGCTTGAGAATATTTTGTAAACTTGTGGTTTTTAATTTTCTGGATGCGTAAGCCGGCCAGTGGGTGGCTTATTCTTAATTCGATTTGTGTTACCTATTTATTTAACGCTAGTCTAACGATTCTACGTGTTAATAGCATTAACGGCTAGCTACTGCGGGGACGTTTGATTGTTTTTGTTTTAATTAGTTGCATTATTTACCGGTGGTTCCTTGGGCTTGCGTTTGGGGATTTTCCGCTGTCGGTCCCAGCGAGTGCAGGCCGAGCAATTTTTATTAGGGGTTTATGGCTTGTTTTTGACCATTTTGAGACTGGGCCATGCTTATCCGGAAATCGCGGGGGTGTTCGCGATTTCGTAACTAATTTTAAAATTAAGCGGCGTAGGGACGTGATATCCTACGCCAAATTTTCCATGATGGCGGTGTCACTCCGCCCTCACGGAGTTGGCGTAGGTGATTCATATCATGGTGAAACGCCAAAAAATCAATTTTTTTCGGGGAAAAAACTCTAATCGATAGATTTCCCTCCAAAGAACACGATTCCGCTGTCGGAGCGTGATTTTTTCAACTATTTCTTCTGATTTTCTAACCTCAAAAGTTTCACCGTATGCGGAACAATTACCGCGGGGATATTATTCCGTATACGGTGAAACGTCAAAAATGCATCAATTTTGGTGGGAAACGACACTCATCCATAGATTTCACTTTAAAAACCACAGTTCTTTTGTCGGAGCGTCACGTCTCATTCGCTTTACATCGAATTCTATTTTTATGAATTAAAATTATAGAATCTGTTTGATCCGGCCTAAGCACGCCACTGTTTTACGCGACGTCATACGTTTAAAACTGACAGGTGACAGTTGACCAAAGCGCTGAAATTGGAAAAAGTTCATAAATTAGTGCAAGTAAGTAGATAAGTGGTCTCTTATTGTTATTAAACAAGAATTTATTACTTTTGTTCAATTCTACCCGTCGTCTCAAGTATGCTCCTTCTTTTTAGACCAACGCCCGCGGGTAGGTAGTTGGAGTTGCTCTGAGTCTATATACCTAATAGGTGTTCCTTCTTTTATTGAGGCCAGCGTGGTTGCGAATACCTATAAGTTAATAATTGCTTTGATTCAACTGTCAGGAGTCCCCAAGTTATGTTCCTTCTTTTTCAAAAAATGAAAATAATATTTGATGATCGAGCGTAACAATCATACCAAAAGGATACCTAAACCTATACCTTCCTTAATTTTTACTCATATCCTTTGTTTCAGAATCTACCTATATAATATATATACCGTCTGTTCTATAAAAAAGGCCCCGCCTTCTAGCTACTTTATTATTTAACCCTTTAACGCACAAAAGTCTGGGACTTGAAACAGTAACAATTTTTCGTTATTTATTATGCATTTGGCTTATAAGATAATAATTTTTGGTATCAGTATGTCAAAATTTATTTTATATTTTTTGAAAATGGGTGGTACATATATGTACCAGAGTGCATTTGAGTCGATGATATCACATTAAGTTCACTGGTACATATATGTACCACTTAGGTTTTTTTGTCCAAATTGGTTGTAGACCAAGCAAAGAATACTTACACACTAAGTAAACTTCTTTATTAACTTAAATGTAAAGGTTACAGTAAAAATTTACATGTTTCTAAGGTTAGATAGAAATACAATGTACTGGGCAATTTGCCATGAACACTGATCATAATATATAACTGGAAATCAATTAGCTCTTATGAAAGGGGATAAAGCACTCAAGGCACAAGGCAACATTGCACTGTATGCAGATTATGTTTGATCGTTGCTGTTTGGTCTTTGTGCTACAGTAGCAACACCTCCTCCTTGATGCTTTTGCAGGAAGATGCTGCCCCACGTTGTTCAATCGAATTGCATTTGAAGTAACCGCTCGACCGTTAGGATCGTTTCTTTTTCGTCCTCTGCCAGTTTGAGAAGGATATCCACGTTTGGTTCTGCCTGAATAATCTGCTATTAGTGCTGAGGCCAACGTTGAACGATAATGCAAATGGGATAAAGGTTTAATTTTTTGACTGGAATTCTTCAATGTATTTTGATAAATGATGTAGCTGTTTACAATGCAAGACTCTAAAGTGTAATAAAATATTCTCATCCACCACCTTCTGCTCTTCCATGAGATGTTATATGCGGAATGAAGCTGATCAAAACGATCAACGCCTCCCATATATGTGTTATAGTCGCCCACAGCTATAGGACAGTTTACTGATTGTCTGGTGCCGTCCTTCTGTGTTCTCAGAACTCGCGTTGCTTCTAAAGGATTATGTATAGTACTTATGACTGCCACTGATTTCCTTCCTCTATCTTTCCACTTCGATATTGATACATTATCACTTATAACACCGTCGAATTCACTAACTATCATGTCTTTATCAGCTTTGAGTTCTGAAGTGGGGAAGAATCTACGCGTTTGCCTAATAGTACCACAAGAAAATAGTTTCTTTTTTAGAAGTCTTTGTGCAAGAGGCAAGGAAGAAAAAAAGTTGTCAAAATAAAGACAGTACCCGAGTCCTTCAAAGATAGTTACCAAGTTGGAAACCACTCGCTCTCCAAGAGACATTTTCTTTTCAGATCCCTGTTCTGCGCCTTCGTATAAGGACATTCCGATACAGTAGCCGGTCACAGCGCAAGCAATAACCCAAACCTTGAAGCCACGTTTAATGGGTTTCATAGGCATATATTGCTTCAATGTGCTGCGCCCCTTGTATTTGACCATAGATTCGTCTATTGACAGATTTCTAGATGGATTGAACAGTAGTTTGAATCTTTTACTGACGTATTCCAAAAATGGTCTAATTTTATAGAGCTTGTCATAATGGACTTCGCCTTTTCGCTGCATTAGGTTATTATCATTCAAATGTAAATGCCGGATAATAGTTAGGAAGCGTTTTAGAGGCATCACAC
Source organism: Agriotes lineatus (assembly GCA_940337035.1). Classification (NCBI taxonomy): domain Eukaryota; kingdom Metazoa; phylum Arthropoda; class Insecta; order Coleoptera; family Elateridae; genus Agriotes; species Agriotes lineatus. Next base: position 4,805 of record CALNHX010012393.1, read on the forward strand.
CTTGAATTCGTGATACAGTCATATTGCAGTCAGAACTCCAATAGTGTCGCATGCTAGGCAGAGTGTGAAACCCCATTACTATCAAGATCCCGATAAAAGCTTTTAGTTCTTCCATTGATAAATTTAGACTTTTGCTTCTCTGAGTGGCATACAAATTAGACTGATCTATAATATATTGCAAAAATATTGGTGATAAGACAGTCAAAAAAATTTGAAGGGGCTTGTGGATATCAACTTGGCATTGCTTCGATATCCCAAATGGTTGATCAAAATCAAAACTAGCAAATTTCTCAGGCGTCTTGGATGTTTTACTCCAAGAAAAATTTTCATCAACAGGACTACTTTCGTCCTCTTCATTTTCGCTCAAACTTGCCGCAAGAGTCGGTATAATAGTATCATCTTCATCTAAATCCATGCTTTCTCCAACTTCTTCCTCTTCCTTATCAGAAACTGAAGTTGAAATTTCTAGTGGATGCCGATCGTCAGCGTCCTCATCACCCTCGGCGTTAGAATCTTCAGCCATTTCATCAGTAACACTATCAGTAATTTGGCTTAGGAGGTAAGCTACATCTGCCGGATCTTCCAAATTGAAGAACTTTTTCGTATCCATTCTGTATAAAAATTCTCGCTATAAGCATTCATAAGCAAAGCACGGGGACATGCATATCTTACAACTCAGTTCTGAACTACTATTTTCAGTCAAAACATACGTAATTTTTACAAAGAACTTTATATATTATCTTGACCAAAAGAGCTAGCTTAAATTTGATAACTGAATGTGAAAGCCCACTAATGTGTGATTAGAATCCCAAATTTACAAATCTCAAATCCTCATAGTTTTATAAAAACTCAATTTTTACCAAAACCTTGTAAATTGGTAATCATAACCTCAAATTACGGTGTTTACAGAAAACCATAATTTTGCGAGTATGCCAGCAACAAACAACGATGATTATAATGTACAATATGCAACAAGTAATAAACTTACCTACGAATCCAAAGTAGTCGCACACTGGCCCACAAAAACAATAAACAACTAACGAAAACACGTGAATCACCTGTGCAACTCCCTGCACTTACATTGGTACAAATGCGTACCACTTTTTATATATTCATTCATAGATGGCGCTAAAGCAAGAAAGTGATACATATTTGTACCTAGGAGCGTTACCTAGACTAGCACAAGCATGTAAGGGTCATTTTCAATAGATAATACTGCGCTAGTTGAGCTCTAAGGCAAGTGGTACGTATTTGTACCAGAGTCCTATAAAGGGTTATTTTAGACCCAATAAACCTTATATCAAATCAAATGGCACATAAAAACCTACATTTTAACACTATCAACAAATTTTTATCTTCAATTGTTTCAGAGTGGTGACGTCACGTGCAATTTTTTAAATGACACAGTATATATTTTTTAACATTTTCTGGTAGAGGTTTTTTTTCTCTTTTCAACAATATAAATATTTTATGCCCTTACATAAGAAAATTTTCGAGAAAAATTAAAAAACTTTTTTATCGGTGGGAGGCCACCATACAAAACTATAAACAAAAGTGTAACTCAAAAAAATTTGATAGTGTTAAAATGTAGGTTTTTATGTGCCATTTGATTTGATATAAGGTTTAGTGGGTCTAAAATAAATAATAAAGGAGCTAGAAGGCGGGGCCTTTTTTATAGAACAGACTGTATATAGTCCTGTTGTTCTGATTGTTGCTGAAGAGGTTTTCTGACGCTTTGATGTAGCCTCGTAAGTGCATTGGTGTCACATGGTGTTGAAGACATTTTTTAAGAAGATTCTCCTGTTGCGTGCGGCTGCCAGCTTCCGGCTGATGTTCTGCCACATTTTCATGTGGGTGACTGCTTCATGTCCATACTCCCTGTTGATCATTTGGTAGAAATGCATCCTATTCCTTTTTTCATTGTTCTCCACTTGTCTAAGAGTCCCTGTTGTTCTGATTGTTGCTGAAGAGGTTTTCTGACGCTTTGATGTAGCCTCGTAAGTGCATTGGTGTCACATGGTATTGAAGACATTTTTTTAAGAAGATTCTCCTGTTGCGTGCGGCTGCCAGCTTCCTGCTGATGGTCTGCCACACTTTCATGTGGGTGACTGCTTCATGTCCATACTCCCTGTTGATCATTTGGTAGAAATGCATCCTATTCCTTTTTTCATTGTTCTCCACTTGTCTAAGAGTCCTGTTGTTCTGATTGTTGCTGAAGAGGTTTTCTGACCCTTTAATGTAGCTTCGTAAGTGCATTGGTGTCACATGGTGTTGAAGACATTTTTTTAAGAAGATTCTCCTGTTGCGTGCGGCTGCCAGCTTCCTGCTGATGTTCTGCCACATTTTCATGTGGGTGATTGCTTCATGTCCATACTCCCTGTTGATCATTTGGTAGAAATGCATCCTATTCCTATAACAAAGTCCTTTTCACAGCTCGGTGGTTACTACACAAGGCGAGGAAATTTTTGACTGGGAAAGGGGTTATAGTCAACACCAATCTCAGTACTTGGGCAACGATTTCAAGAGCTATTAATGGTTTGTTGAAATAAAACCACTTGATGCTAAGGTCGACGTTTCGATATTTATTTGTATCTTTATCAAGACCTAAAGAGAGATTTACAGATAAGAAGCGTTGTTTGTACAATGTAATTAGTTAAGATCTTACCTAACAACTTGTGGTACAAGACCAGAAAGGCACATGTAGTTCACAAAACATGTGACCAGATTTCAAATTTTAAATTTACAGGAGCAAAACACTGAACGAAGCAGCATATCACACAACAAAAGTAATGCTAGATTTCCTGTCACCAGGTTACATGTTAAAAATTTACAAATACATTTAAAATTAATTAATTACTACAATTTTTATTGGTTTTAAGCCATAATGGCCGTCAAATTGATAAAATTGTTTAAACCCGACAAGGAATGCAAGAAAGTTATAAACTTTGCAGATTACAGTTTTGGGCCGCGCATGCGCCTTAGATCGGCGTCAGTAGTATACCAGGGACGTTCAAAATGGAAAGGCACTGTTCGCTAGCACAAGAAGGAAATTTATGAAATTTAACTAAATGGTAAATTATTTATTTATGGGAATGAAAGATATATTATAAGGAGATTGAAACAGGTTAGGTTGAGGATTATTGACCCACCGATTCTAACCAGGTTGGGGAAAATCTAAAGAAAAATCGTTATTGGACATGGCCAACAGGAGGTGATATGAAACACTGAGGTTGTCAATGTCTGTTTTTGAATTGAGTGTGTTGTTACTGCCAAAAATGTGGCACATTTCAATAAACAAACGATGGTTACTATTAGATTCTGTTGTAATGATTTTGGAATTATCAAAATCCATCTCATGACCTGTACTGTTGACGTGACTAGCTAAAGCACAAGCTTTGGGTTTTACAAGGGAATCACTTTTGTGCTGGGTAATCCTAGCTTTCAACCTTTGTGAAGTTTGCCCAATATAGGTGGACTGGCACCCATTACAATTTATCTGATAGATGACATTTGGGGTTAGCATAATTGGAGTTTTATCTTTCAATTTGGAAAAACAATCTTTTATAATATGGTGATGTTTATCTGCTATTATTATGTGACTAAATTTGTGGAAAACCCTTTTTATTATGTGGGATAGCCATTTGATGTAAATGAGACTTTTGTACATAGGGGGTTTGTCGTCCCCGTTTACAGACCTATCAAGAGGAGTGGCCCTGTTAATCGTATTGGAGAATAAAATGGAATTTAATAGTAAAATTGGATAATTATTTAATTTAAGAATGTTAATTAATTTATTAAGATTGGTCTTATGAAAATCTGGGTGTGAGATCGTAAGGATTCTGTGTTTAAGACCTCTTACGACATTAAGTTTGTGTCGAATGTTATGTATAGAATGGAAATTCAAATACCGACCAGAACTGGTGGGTTTGACGTACCAGTCAAGTTTGATCACGTTAGATGCAGTTCTGATGACCAAAGTATCCAAGAAGGGAACCGATCTATCCTTCTCTCGCTCTACTGTGAATTGAATATGTTTGTTGAAGCTATTAAAGACACTCAACGCATTGTCGACCTCGCCACCCGGTACTGCGCACACTATGTCATCAACATACTGGTAAAGAAAGGGAAATTGGAAAGCCAATTTAGGGGTACATTCTTCTATTATGGTATTAACAATGATTTTAGCAAGAATTGGTGAAAGGGTTGAACCCATTGGGGAACCAAAAATTTGTTTGTAAAAATTATTATTAAATGAAAAGTATGTAGAATCAAAAATGAATTTGAGTAAATTGATAAATTGTGGTTTTGGTATGCTGGTAAATGGATCTATCAGATTCCAATTATTTTCAACTACCTGTATCACTAAATCCAAAGGGATATTAGTGAAGAGTGAGACCACATCTAATGAAATGATTTCAAAATTAGGAGGTAAAAGGAAATTATCAATCTTTTCGCTGAAAGCGAAACTGTCTTTAATTCGGTAGCTATTGTACTCTAGGAAAGCTTTCTCTAATATTTCTGCTAGATATTTAGAAATGTTCTTATCCGGAGATTGTGTTGATGACACAATGGGACGACAGGGTATGTCAGGTTTATGAATTTTTGGAAGGCCTTATAATTTAGGGGAGACTGAATTATGACAAATTAAACGTCTGTATGACGGGGTGTCTATGTAATTATTATTATGTCATTCTTTAATTAATTTATTATTTTTTGTTTCAATTGACAAAGTGGGGTCTTTATTAAGGGGTTTGTAAACTTGGGTGTCTTGTAAAAGGACCTGCATTTTACTAATGTAGTCAGCCCGTTGCATGGCTACAGTAACATTTCCCTTGTCTGAAGGTAACATCAATACATCTGGGTTATCTTTTAAAAATTTATTACAATCCCTTTCTAATGATGATAAGGGGTTTTTTGTGTTATTTTGATTTTTTAGGAAATCTGTAAGATGAAAAGCTACTAAAGAGCGATAATTATTTCTTTCCTTGTTGTCAAGAGTACTGATAATATCTTCGATTTGGGAAAGATATTTATATAGGGTTGATTTGTTATTTAAGCGAACAGGCAAACCAAATTTCGGTCCAAGTGAAAGGAACCTTTTAGTATTTTTAGGGAAATTAACATTGGTGAGGTTTTTAAACCACTTATCTGGTGTAATATTATCATTACTGGTTACATTAGGCGTCAACAGGTTATTTAATTTATTAACGTTATTAATTTTTATTTTATTAAGTTGAAATTGATATGATTTAATTTGTTTTATATTAAAGGACTTGAAAATCTCTCTAGGTAATAATTGCTTACTCTTCTCCATGGAGATATGTAAGTTTTTATCTAATAGTGTCATTAATATCGTTAATTTCAATTTTTAATATATTGTGCAGTAACCTTTTTTCATTGTTCTCCACTTGTCTAAGAGTCCTGTTGTTCTGATTGTTGCTGAAGAGGTTTTCTGACGCTTTGATGTAGCCTCGTAAGTGCATTGGTGTCACATGGTGTTGAAGACATTTTTTTAAGAAGATTCTCCTGTTGCGTGCGGCTGCCAGCTTCCTGCTGATGTTCTGCCACATTTTCATGTGGGTGACTGCTTCATAGGTACGTTTGTGGCGAATTTTCATTTAAACTATCACCAAATTACCTATATCACCAAATTGCCTTACTTCACCCTATATGGTTTTCTCATTTACTGGGGTTATTTTTATATAGATTACAACCTTCACAACTTTTTACCATAGCTTCAATGTCATATTCTATCCCGGACCACCAGCAGATGCTTCTGGCCAAATTTTGTATTTTTACTATTGCGAAATGACCTGAATGTAATTGGTCAAGAACGTACTTCCGTAAAGATTTAGGTATACAATTCTACTTCCGCGTAGAAATGTCTCCTTGGAGAGTGAATTCGAGTATGTCAAATTTTTGCACGCTCGCTCGCGGACTTACCGCTTAGATGTTTGGATGCGGGAACCCGATGGTAGTTCACCATTCCGGTCATTAGTAGGGCCGAAGGCCCGGAGACCTCCGGATTCCTATACAACTCTGGAGCAGAGCAAAGCCTCAGTGCATGTTATCTCTCAGAGATCTACCTCACTCAGCCCCTACCATGTATCCAGCGGCTCCCCGCCAAGGTGAACCCTGCAGTAGCGCTTGGATTTTTTTAACGGAGTACTGAAGGGAGCAGGGTTTAGCAAGGCTCGCGCCCTCACGGGGAACCTCGTGACGGTATCTGCCCGTCTAATTGGTATCTGATTGTTCGCCGGCTCCGCGCCGCCTGGTACCACGGCGATTCGCCCACGGTTCGACTCGCCCGCGGTTACTTGGTCGTTTTGCTACAACTCGTTTCTCTTAAAGACTAAATAACAATAGAACGAGGAGTGTGTCCCTTGGAGGTGTGGAAGGGGCTCCTCCTCCGATCTTTAACAATATCACAGTACTTTCGCCGTGGGCCCACAAGTTGTCGAGAGGCATGTGCGTTCGACTGAGGCAGTAGCCATCAGGAATGTGCCGGAGGTGCATTGCAGTCCATAAAACCATGGAAAATCTCAATGGAACTACGTAACGCTACCATAGAGATGGTTATCAGCGTTACCCGCTCGGAGATTTTGAGCTTCTTTAAAGCCTCGACCATCTGTTTTGGCATAGCACCTCTGGTTCCCACCACGATGCGCAGGACTTCTCCTTCAGCTACTCCTAATCGCTGTTTGACGAATGGACGTGCCGGAGAGCACTTTCTCAACTTAGACGTTCGCCCCTGAGTGAGGTAGTCTCCGTCCTCGTGGCAGACAGTAATTTCCACCGCTAAGGCCCGACCTTGGCTCTTTATCACCAAGTCCGGGCGGAGAATTGTACCACTCGGTAAACGTAGTTGTTACTATCGCACTTCACTTGCATCTGGGTCCCGTCTCAGGGACTCGTTCATGACGAGATCCTTGATCTCGTCGTTCCGACGGATTCGTGCTGCCTTTGTATGGATACATTGGCCCAAGATGTGGCAAAGGGTTTCCAGCTTGACCGAACATTGCCTGCACTTGACGTCCGCCTGCGGCGTAGTCCTGTTTAACACCACTCGGTTTGCCGTGGCGTTTGATCTCATTTAGAGGGCTGTTAAATAACGACTCTGCTTTAGGAGCTACGGATCGGGAAGCCAAACGTTTCCGATTGGGTCGTCATCATGAGCTTTTACCGACTTCCCTTGAGATCCCAGGGTCGCCCACTTTTCGCGCTCTCTCTTCTTGGCACGCATCTTCCAGAGGTATATATCCTTCACTAGGATCTAAGTGCCTGTAAAACTTAAGACCGGCCTTTAGGCTCGAAGAGACCACCGTTGTTAGAAGTTGGGGGTTCCAAGTCCCCCATCGCGCCGTCCACAGTACAGCAGGCAGTTGGTGGTCGACTGCGGTAAGTGGTAGATGACCCGCACTACTACTCTGAGGTCCTGATCCAAACGTTTGTTTATGGTTACCGGCGGAATCGCCATCACTAATCTCTAGAGGTAGTGCGGGACCATGTACGTAGTAATGAGCTCGACTTTCTGGGTGGGCTTCAAGGGCAACCTCTTCACCCTCTGAAGTGTTGCCTTAAAGTCCTCTTCTAGGCCCTGGATAGTGATGCTATTCCAAGGTGAAACTTTCATGCCCAAATAAATGTGGAGTCCGCGTCAGCAAACGGTACTCTATCACCCGCCGTACTGTCAACTGGGGTCTACTAGGAACTAGGAGTCTTTAGTGCGTTTTATTTGGAAGCTTGAGCATGTAGGTATTGATATGCCCATACTTAGTGCTTTCATGTAGGCTTCCGTTTGCCCTAGTAGTTCCCTTGCTTTTGGTACATTTGCTGCTATTAGCATGAGGTCGTCGGCCAATGCCAGGCTTGAGACCCCCCCCCCCCCCGGTCTCCAATAGTGTACCACACCTCTTGCTCCAGTTGCAGTATCAGGGGTTCCAATACTGCGTTAAAGGTAAAAGGGGGACAAGGGATCACCTTGTTTTACACGCTGGAGTTGCAGTGGCACTTCCACTGTACCCTGCTTCTAAACCGTGTGCACCCCTTCATATGACTCAACCACCATCCGAACCAGTACCTCTGGCAGTCCTTTACGGCGCAGTGCTGCCCCTATGACTTTTTGGGGGACGGTGCCAAACGCCTTAGAGACATCTAACTGCACTACCGCCATTCCGGCGTTGCTTTTGGCGTGCCGTAGGAGCTGGTTGAGTATATGGAGGTTGTTGAAACACCCAGCTTCGGACACAAACCCCTTTTGCCTTTCTGTGAATCGCACTCTTTCTTCCATCCTTCGACCGATGATTCCGTAGAACAATCGACTTAGGATAGAAGAGATGGTGATGGGGCGATAGTTGGTAACCTTTGAAGGGTCTTTTCCCTCCTTAGGTATAAGTGTGGTGCGATTCCCTTTCCACTTTCCTGGCTGTGTGCCCGCAACCAGGATGTAGTTAAGTAGGTAGTGGAGCATCTCGGATTTAGTCCACTGGGTTAGGTCACCGCGGCCTATCCCATCCGGTCCCACAGCACTCTTGCTGCTTGTTGAGGATATTCGGACCTTGACCTCTTCGACGAAGACGTACCGGAGTACGTCGTCCACCGGGATGTCCTCTTCCGCTTCACCCCAACGCGGGGCCTGGACCTCTGCCTTGGTCCCCCACAACCTACGGTATAGGTCTCTCACTTCGTCTGCACTCAGCTGGGCCTCCTTGCTGCCATAGGAGACCTCTCCTCTCACTTTCTTTGCTAGTAAGTCGGGTTTATCCTTGTACAACTGCTGGGCTTTGGCGTACACGTGCCGCCTGCGCGCGCGTTTGCCGCCGCTCTTCCTGGGATGTGGCTGCTTTTTAGTACCTGCCGAGGCGAGGTGGTCCATCGTCAGTTGGTAGACGTGGTCGATCTGCTGTTGTGGCGTAGGACCAGTCTCCAACGCCAGATGGAGGGCCTCCCGTACTTGGATTACACCCTTGTCACCCTCCGATACCTTTGCCTTGCTCGGTCTCTCCCATGCCAGGGCTTTCCTAATTAGCTCTCTTCTCCAGACTACCATCTCTGAAGAGTCTAGGTCGTCTGGGCCTTCGATGACAATAACCGGGACCTCTCGGGCAGCTGTTGCCGTTGCCGCGGTTTCGGTTACTGTCGGGCCGTTCCCTTCAGCTGGCGGGTTTCCCTCCGCGTGCGGCCAGCTGCGCGCTCCGGTTAGAGTCCGATAGCGAACGCTCTTTCTCCTCCGCTGGTGGGTCACCCTCCGCATCCGGCCTGCCGGGCTGCTCGGGTTGGACCTTCTCAGCTGGCGGTGCCGGGCCCGCCTCTCTGTCCTCTGGGCCATGCACCCCATTCCCTTTGGCGTTTGCCGGGACCAAACGCTTATCTCTCCATTCCTTATATCGCTTTTCATTTCTTTTATCTCTTAATTGTTTGGTGTGGTTGGGGGACTCCCTGTTTCATGCATTGCCTTTGCTATTCGTTTTTGGTTCAGGTACACCAATTCCAGATCGAGAATACGCTCGATCTTTTCGGCCGAAAAGTCCCCTCCCTGCTTGGGAACCGGCAGGTTCTTTTTGGCACCCTCCACTCTTGCTTTGTTTCTTACGTGTTGGTGCTTTAGGCGCTCGTGCTGCGAGAGCCCTCGTTTCGTCATGTATGCCCCGCCACATGACTCGCGGATACAGTCGCCCATTTGGGGGGGCGGTACCCCTGGGCATTTCGGAATGTGGCACTGAGCGGCGTAGAACGACTTATGCACCTTCTGACAGCCTGTGCATTTATAAGTCGGGGTTAGTTCCTTGTGCATGTCGCTTGCATGCGTTCTTATGTCTTTCAGGCTCAGTGCTGTGTGGTTACCCTTCCCAGCGTTAAAGCAGACGCTGCATGTCCACTCATCTTGGAAGAGTAACTGTATCTCATAATCCTTAGAACTCGCCTGTCCGTCAACGTTTGTTTGCGGTCCGGAATTTTTAACTCTACGTTTCGGGAGCAAACCTTCTTCCTCGGCGTCCGAGGCTTTGCTATTGTCTGTATTAACCATAGAAGATGTTAATTACGGTGCCTTGGCTCCAGTGTGCACCTCGAGGGCAGGCTTACCGAAATTTTTCACACTGGGTCAAACCGTCGATTCATCTCAGCCTGCCCCCTACTTAATTCCACCCGAAGGGTTTCTTTTGGTTAGGGCGATCTCCTGGGTAGCTGGCGACTCCATCAACGCGGTGGCAGAATCTCAAGTCTTCTGGGATGCTCCTATTTGACAGGGTTCCCCGACTGCAGGGTTCGTAGTTACTCCCGAGATGATTCGACGACGAGGTCTGCGACGCCAGGCTGCACTTTTAGCGGTTTGTCGCGTCTCTCACCGACATGACTTGCTCTCGCTCTGGATGTAGTGAGCTATTGCAAGATAAACCAGGGGCGTTGCCGTCGGGCCGGGGCCTCTTTGACTGCGTCTGGAATTTGTTAGTTGTCCGCTTTGAGAGCCGCTAGTGCACTCTGGAGCGCCTATCTAGATACCCGCGGACATGCTGGTTGCACCACCCGACTCTCCCCACTAGGAGGTGTATGCCCACTTGGCCCCAAGTTGTGTACGCGGTGAGTAAGTGCCTACACATCCTTGAGGGACCCTTAAGAGAGTCGATGTGTCTTGTTTAGTTAACTTTTTCCCCGTGTGTAAACTGCTCACGATTTTACGTAATTCTGGGTCTTTTCTCGTTTCTTGTTCGATTTGGTTGGCCGTAACGGGTAGTGTTTCTACCATATCGCAGTTAAATATGTCGACTACATCACTGACGTCATTGTTGCGATCCCTTGGAATGGGTAATCTCGAAAGACCGTGATTCGTTGTCAATACATTTCTGCTGGGACCTAACAATTTGTATGTTTGGATGTTCGTTATAACCCGTATTCGCTATAACGGACTTCAACGGTATATAATCTAGAAAACCTCGAAGTTTCTTGATTCATTAAGCGAAGTGATGATTTCTGCCATTGCTAAAGTAACAGCCTCGTTAAGGTTTGAATTGTTGCACCTCTTAAGCGATCAGATATTTTAGGTTGAGTAAAATGTACAATACGCAAAATTGCAATCTCATTCATTAAATCAATGCGACCAGGTAGTAAATCCTTGTCAGTGGTATTTGGAGTGATTGAAATCGTTAAACCATTGAATAACGTTTCAGTTCTTTGTACAAAAATCGAAACTGTTCCATTAGGTTTTTGCTGTAAATTAGTGAATTCACAAATTAGTTGCGTATGATGCTTTTTGTCGTGATAACGCATAAGAAAAACATCTTTAAATTTTTTCCATGTTGAAAATGTGCGATTACTTGTTAAAACACCAGCTTTGCCAGTTAATTGGGTCAAAACGTACTTTAATAAAATTGGAAGTTGACAATCAGATGGGTCTGAGATAGCTGCACTGATGTTAGAAATAAATGACTGAAGTTCGTCACGGTTTCCGTCAAATGGATGTATCTACAAATTTAAATATTTCACATAAAGATAGTAAGGGAATTGTTGGTGATCGTGTGCTAGAAGTTACAGGTAATTGAGTTTCATATCGACATTCCTCGCTGATGCTTGAATTTATAGAATTTGGCATGGTGGAGTTCAAATTGGAATTTTGAGTTTCGTTTGAATTCGAAGTGTTCTGAGTATTGAGTGAATTTGGTGAAACGAAAGGTGGAAAATTTGGAGCAGTAATGAATTGACGTAAATTAGGAGACATGCGAGATTAAACAAACAAATACTGGAGTAAAGGCTATGCTCACAGTAAAACAGGTAACATTACTGACAGTGGAAATCTCGTTGCAATTCGGAAAATTGGGGATTTCAAAGCTGTGAACGTAGAAGATTGTAGAACAGCGGTCCGACGTTGACGGCAGTGATGTAAGATGCGTACTCAAATTTGAAGCGATCCGTTAGCTTGTATTAGAGCAATCCTTCGAAATTTTGGTTTAAGTCGTTGATTATGGCTTGAATTAACGTCCTTCATGGAGGCGGGGACAGCTCTCGGGGTGGCGCCCGTGGGTTCTCCGAGTTGTTGGCCGGTATCCGGGACGCCGCAAGGAGGCGGTCGACTCGGCGGGCGATGACGGCGGAGGTTGGGGCGGCAGGCGCGTCGGACTGCTGTATCCAGCTGAAGACAGGAGCGCACGTTACGCAATTTTCTATTAATATCCAGGAGCTCGGCGAGCACCACTGGAGACTAAGGTAGATGGTGCAATGGCGCAAATTTTCCTAAGTCCCCAAGAGCTCGGCGAGCACCACTGGAGACTAAGTTCGATTTGTACTCACTGGGTTAATTTCGTTAAGTCCCAGGAGCTCGGTGAGCACCACTGGAGACTAAGTTCGATTTGTGGTTGGAGTATGCTGGCTGCTGGACACTGGATGTTGATGGCTGCAACTCCGTATCTTCCTTAAGAAGCCCGGGGTTTGTAAAGGTCTGGCCGACTTTGTCTTCCGAATCCTCGCTCGCGATTGGCTGAACGGCAGTGGGCCTTTGCAAATTTGATGCGAATTGGATTCGCGGGTCCGATCTCCGCGGCGCGAAGTGCTATCTCGTCGACAACATGTGCATTGTCTTCGTCTTCTAAAAACTCGAATTTTGAGCCTTTACTCGATATGTTTTGTTTGTATATTAACAAAGTTGAGATTTGTAATACTATTTCTTGATGGAAAGCAGCTTGGCCGCGGTGTTGATTTCCTATACGCTGCGGCGCGAAGTTCCATAGTGTCGAAAACATGTGCATTGTCTTCGTTTTCTAAAAACTCGCATTTTGAGCCCTTATTCGATGTTTCGCTCGCATATTAACATGGTTACGATTTATTAAATTATTTCTACAATAGCAGCTATTCGGCCGTGATGCGGATTTTCTATATGCTGCGGCGATACACGAACTTATTAGCGGTCGGAATTATTCCATCGTACTTGCACTGGTTAGGTGATTTTTCGCATCCTAAGGTGGCTGGTGTTTTAATTTAATTAACTCTCGCGATGTGGGTTTTCATTGTTCTCTTGTTTCACCGCGGGTTTAAACCCGGATCTTTTCTAGCCTACCCGGTGCCGGCGTTTATTGGTGCCCGTTTAGTTTTCCCTTTGAAACTGCATATTTCGCTGTTTGCGGCAAGTTCCGAGAAGCTTTTAATGCTTTAGGACTTTGTTGTTTCGTCAATCGGTGTACTTTTGGGACGCTTGTTTTTCCTGCTGCGGGCGATGGATTTGTACGCGTTCCTCCATACACGCCAGGCTTATGCTCCAGCGTACAACAGCACCTAAATGCGTGTACTCGGGGCTCCTTGAATTGTTGCGGCGGCTTGAATTCTTGGGCAGATTTAGTGGCCTGCCACAACCTTCTATAGTTACAAGCCGGAGCACTGACGTGGCAACACTGCATTTAACTGTCAAGTGGAGGCCACTGGATATATTCGGGAAATGGTTTAAAAAGCATAACCTTTTTAAATCTTTTTATTAAACAAACTTATACAACAAAATAAACTCTTACTTAAATTTTATTATAAGTCTTACTAGATTACATTTGCATTATTATTAACTTGGCTTTTACATGCACATTATTTGTGACCAAGGTTTACTCTCAACTTTTCTATATTGAATAAATATTTTTGTTGTATGTGCTTGCTTTTGTTTTTCTCATTGCTAGATTTAGCACACGCATACACCTGGCTTTTATTTTGTTTTGTAAAATTATTTAGCAATATATTTGAAAATGTGGATAGCAAATGTGTTAACATTGATGTAAATTCATGATTGCAAATATCACCTAGCTCTGTCCGGAATTTTAAAGAAACATGAACTTGAATGTTTTTCTCAATGATTGCAATAAAAATAATTTTATGGGCATTAGCATTTAAAAAGTTTTCTTTGTAAGTGGGAGATATAAGTATGCTAAAAATATTGCTTACTACCATACACAAATATATTACATTTTCGGAAGGAACTATAAGACCACCGCGTTGTAATTCTTGAAAATATTGATTGTCAGCCGAGTTTTCATACAAATGTTCTCTACATAAAATACATTCGATTTTTTGCATAGTTTTTCGAACTAGGTATCCACTAACATAAATAACTGGAGACATGTCAAAATTACTTTCATTAATTTCTTGGACTAAAATTGGGTTGAAAGGTGCTATCTCTACCTGAGTTACATCATCTGGTTCCTTGTACTCGTGATATAATATACTTGAATTTATCTGAACTTTTCCATACTTTGAAGAATGCAAGTTAAATACACTTTTAATTCGAATTTTTTTCTCTGATTCTAAAACCTGCTGATAGGTTACATTATAGGAGCACCCAGAAAGCTGCTTGTATCTACCAAATCTTTTTTCTAAGTTATCACTTTGAAATTTTCCTGGCAGTACATACTTTGGTTTAATTTTTTCCAAGGAGTATTTAATTATTTCTATTAACACAGTTGTTGATTGCATAATTGCACATGAAGTATCGGTTGTTAAATGTCCATGTTTTAAATTTAAACTATTCCACTGTTGTACCCAATTACAAAAAGAAACGAGAAATATTAGTCGCTCATCAGTGACATTGGTAAAAGGCTTTTGATTATCATTACGTTTGAATGTACCTTTTAGTGCACTTTTTACATTCATAAGGCACCACCATTTATTAATAATTTCTAAGAATATTTCTGTTGAATGACGGTCGAATCCACTAGCTTTTAAAGCTGCAACTGTGTTTTCATGAAACAGATTGTCAACTAGGAGGACTTTTTGCCTATCCAATTTACTAGGATACAGTTTTAAAATTGAGTTCCAAGGCCATTGATAATATTTTAGATATATGACCATGATTAACATACAGTTTTTGGATATCACTAAAATATGCCTTTTGTACAGTGTTATTACTGATAAAATTTGGAAAAATAATTGTAATTACTGTTACACCCAGGGACACAACACTTTCTCGGCATCTACAAGTAATTACTAGTAAATTATAATTATTAATCACTAAACAGATAATATACTTAGAATTTTTTCTGTTTAAATTCATACAAAATTAATAAACTAAACAAACACACACGACTTGAAAAAAGTGAGGTTAAAAAAATCAGGCCTCCGCTGCGATGTTGCCAAATCTACGTGCTCCGGCTTGTAACTATAGAAGGTTGTGGGCCGGCGCATTTCTTTTGTCGAGCTGTCGTCTTTATTTTGACGTATTTATGAGGGTTCCGGATCGGGCGGGGTCGTTGGAGCCTCGTAATCCTTTTACGCTGCTTCTGTTCTGCAGCTGTGAAACTGCGTTCTTTTGGTTGGCGATGTATTAATTAATGTTATGTTTTGATCCTGATTGCGCGACGAGGGCGTAACATAAATACATATGATAATGAAGGCCCTTGCGTGTCTCCAGATCATATCATTGTAATTTAGGCAACGCCAGTTAAACAATAGAGGGTATTTTTCTTTCAAAAGTTTTGCAACGCCGTTTTTTTTCCAAGCATTACACTGGCATCATCGCTAACAAAATTTACCCAACATTCTCGTAAATATTCTTCACTAAAGCCATGTTTATCTAAAGTTTTCAACAAAACACAAGTAATTGAGTTCGCTGTTTGCGACTCCAATTCTACCAAATCTAAAAAAATAAAGGTTGGACTCGAATTATCGACTGTGGCTTTTATATAAATTATCAAAGCAGGCTTAGTGCTAGTGGTGGTAGACTCGTCAATTAAAACTGAGAGTTTGGATTTTGAATTTACAATATTCTTAATAATTCTTGTTCTCATTTCTGCAGCAACATGATCAATAATGTTTTTTTTCGGAAAGCCTCAAATGCAACATGATACCCAAATCTAAATAATTCACTTTTTGTAATTCGATTAAACCTTCATGGTCACTGAAAGGTCGATTGTTTTTTGCGAGATAGTAAGCAGTTTTAAAAACTCTAACAGTAGACTGATGTAAACCAGCATGCATTTCACTGATTTTATTTTCAAAAACTTTTCTTACTCTGTTCTTCTAGCTTCGTTGCTTGTGCATGTGAAACTGAGGCTGCATGTTTTTTATTTTGTTTCGGAGCACTGTCAACTGGGTACTTCTTTTTTCACTTTTTCCACGATCTATTTGACACGATGTCCATTCTTTGGAGATTTGCACGCCGGAGACGCCGTTTGGTAGCAAATACTTGACTGTTCGACACACTTCACATCCAACTTTCCCGTTTTCGCAAATAATCCACGGATACTGTTTGCGTTTTTCTTCCCAATGTGGAAAGCTCCACACGTCAGAAATAGTTATTTACCTAACAAGTTCGGGAAGATAATTTTCCTGAATGAGCACTTTGTTTGCAGCACGATCGAAGGGAGTGCTGCATGTAGTGCGAATTCAGGAAAATTCTTCCCGAAAGAGTTAGGTACAATGTTTTTGTAGCGAATAATTGAAAATATTCTAAAAAATTAAAAAGAGTTATTATTTAGTGTTTTACTACTTTATTGAGTTGACAGCAAAAATCACTAAACTTTTATAAATACCTTACGCACATGTTAACTTTTGTCGTACATCAACACACTAAAGTGTGAGGTACCGCCATTAGTGACTTTTTATATCTATCCTTGTCGCACAATTGCCCTAGTTTTTGTTGGAAAGTAAAAAGGGTAACTTGTGGCGCGTCGGGAATGACCAGGAAATATGAATTTTGAAGTCATGAGTACAAAAAAATATTTTCCGATGGACCAGCTAGGACAGAAGCAGCCGCCACTGTTGATGTTTCGGTAGAAACTTTAACTTCTACTACTTTTTTATTTACTGCAGAACTCTGAAAAAATGACAAAGTAAAATTACTTTAGAAATACAGGCTAGCACTACTCGTACGTAGTACATTCAAATTTTCTATAAAATTTCATTTAAGCAATATTTTAATTTAAGGACGTACCTCAATAGTAATTAACTTTCTTTTTTTGTTCTCATTTTAAATACCGACGCGTTCACTGATTCACACAACTGCTGACTGATACTGACAACTAATCAACAGTAAACAGGTAACCACCAAACAGCTGCATTTCCATTGTATTCTAGAAAGCCTTTCTCAGAAGTGATTACTGATTGCAAATAACATCGCCACTGACGTCATTGTAGCATTGGAATTTTAAGTAGACAAGCTTATCACTATCAGACAAGGACAACCCCTAAAAGCAGAATTGTTTACGCATTCCGCATCCTCCTGGAATTCCTTTTGTTAAAAGTCGGTTTTATTTTTTTCTCTTCAAAATAGCGTATATGGGCTGACCTTGACGATTTTTTGAATATAAGAATTTGAAATGTTCATTTTTTGGGTATACGGCGTATACCCCGGAATATAGCACTGGTTATAACCCTTTCACATTGAGTCATATGCCAGCAATATTTTTATGCATTGTTTAGTTTGAAACATATCGTTTTAACCTAGTACTATTTGCTAACAAAATTAAAATGTTTGACCTTAAAATGCTGTAATAATTCGTGACCTGTAAATAACACAGCAATATGAATCGCATTCTGGAATCGGCGGAACGTATCCGCATGGGAATTCATCGCGCGGAAATACATCGAGTGCGTAGTGGCCATGCTTATGCAAGCGCCGCATGCGGAATGGCATCTGTTTAGCTGGAGATCACTATTATAAATTTACTTTTTGTTAAAATAAAGAACTGTCAATGTTATGTAGCTGAGCGGCAGGCTGGTTACGAAGGAAATTTTTATAAACTTGTAGAAAAGAAACTTGTTGGATAAATTTGAATAATTATGTATTTGCACTTTTAATACACTAGAACATTCTGCAGCATAATCAATAAGTACTTAAGTTCAAATATACATTAAAACGGTGAGTTGTGAGACGGGTGTAATGTCAACTTTCAACTAACAAGTATCAAGTAACAACTGACACTGAGATGCAGCGAAGTGGTTTTAAATGAATCTCTTATCTGTTATAATTTACGTATGAAATATCATGCGACAAATAATTCGAAGAAATAATATAAGAGCATCCGCTTTCGGATATTGAATTCGTAGAAAAATGAGATAAATACGTTATTGTTCTGGTGAAACGCGTCAACAGATAAATGATCCATTTTTACAATTTAAAATTAGGATTAATTCCAAATTATAAAAGAAATAGATTTAAAATGTAACAAATTTGTATAATCATAGAGTATTAATAATGTAATCAATAAATGCAGGTGCCTTTAATGTAAGAATTAAAAAGAAGGCGAGAAAATATAATTAAATGAATGCGCTGTGGTAAACAGTCTGATAAAGAATCACGAGTTCCGAGTTCTAAGAATTTAAATATAAAACAAATTCTCAAAATTTAATTATCAGTTGTATGAATTAAAAATTATATTAGGAATATTCCGTTACATGGAAGTATTAAGAATAATGATTTAATATTATTTAGAAATATGGGGCAGTACATAAGGAAGGCCTCAAACGCTGATTGCATTAAAGAGGTAATGCTGACGAGTTAGGTAAATGAATACCTGGGCTGATGGAAGTCATCATCTATAGCTCGCCAGCGAACAACATAAATGTTAGTGTTCGTAAAATGCAAAAAAGGTATACAAAAAGGTTATACATAAAAGAATAATAATAATGTAATAATGTAGGCATAGAGGCACTACTAATAATAATAATATAGGCACATAACATAACATCAAGTGGAAAGTTTTCATATTTTGTTGTTATAGTAGTAAAGGTAAGATAATGAAATTTTTTCTCCATTTATTTATTGGCACTGAGTTGCTAATTACCATTTACATTAGATGGCAAATAATGAAGATATATTGTTCAATTAGAAGCTATTTATAATCTTGAATTGGCTGAGAATCATGCCAATACTGATCGGAGAACCTTGCAACGATATTATGCCTTTCATTTCTGGGCACTGCAATTTCAAAAATTATTTCGTCTATCCAAAGAATTAACGTATGTATGTATGTATGTATTATCTGTAACCTCATTTACCTTGCGGTGTCGAGGCTCGTTCTTTATGCGCTGGCATATGGCGGTACAATGATCAACTTGCCCCGGATTCGGGATACAGAGTTGGATCGCGCTTTCCAAAGAATTAACAAGAAATTTAATTCACGAAGTAGACAATTATATAGAGAATCCTAGTAGAATGTCGACCTTAGATTCCACTACCAAGGTAATTAGTATCAATAATTATAACCAAATTTATATTATTGTTCTACTACGATTTTTAATGTATTAAGTATTTTGTAATAATTATTTAAGGTATTGACAGCATTAAGGTTTTATGCAAGTGGCAGTTATCAAACTGATATTGGTTTTAATTTTTATGCAGCGATAAGTCAGCCTTCTGTTAGCCGTTGTATAAGAGAAATAAGCAACATAGTTGCTCGGCCAGAATATTATATATAATTCTTGGATTAAATTTCCGGTAACTATGGACGGATTAAAAGCTACTCGAAATGAGTAAGTTAATAAGTTAGTAATACAATTTTAAGCTCGTATTGGAATATTGTACCTACATGTAAATATTATAATTTTTAGATTCTACCAAAAATTTAATTTCCCTGGTGTGGTCGGTGGCATAGATTGCACTCATATTGGAATAGTTGCACCCCGAATCGATGCGCACAGATATGTTATTAGAAAAGGCTATCACTCTTTATATGTTCAACTAGTAAGTATTATTCGTCCATGATTTTTTAAAAACTTTAATTAAACTTATTTTCACACATCTGATGCAAATCTTAAAATTTTACATGCAAGTGTTAGATATCCAGGGAGTACTCATGACAGTTACGTTTGGAACAACAGCAATTTAAAAGATTATTTTGTAAATCTGCATAATAGGAAACATACATAATTTTTTATTAGGTATCTATATACACAAATATGTAATACATAATTATAGGTACACTATAATAAAATGTTAAAATTTTTGCTGTTGTAGGAGATTCTGGCAATGCACTGAGATCATATATGTTAACACCACTTAAAAACCCTGAACTGGTACTTCTGAATATAGGTACAATCAAACGCACAGGAGTACGCGATCGTTAATAGAAAGATGCAATGGTGTTTTAAAGATGCGTTTTAGGTGTCTTCTAAAGCACCGTGTACTTAATTACGATCCGGAAACAGCAGCCAAAATTACACAATCTTGTATCGTACTGCATAATATGTGCATTGCAGAACAAATTTCTGAGCTCGAATATGAGGAATTTCAAAATTCAAAGAGAAATAATTAATAGATATTTTATTATTATTATTATTATTGAAATTAGGACAGGCAGCAACAAGCTGATGTGCCCTATACAAGTTTGACAAGAGATACTTAACATTAAACTAAAACTAAAAATTATAATTAAGTGAAATAGAAATTAACATAATTTTTTTTTTGCCAAAGCTGAATATAAATAGCATATGTGTTTTATACATATTAAATGAAGCCGAATATACTATTCATTACGCATAGGAATTTCAGTACCTAAGCTACACAGAAATGGCGTCATATGTGTTTTTAAACGTGTTAACTGAAGCCGCATTTACAACACTGTCGGGGAGAGAGTTCCACTGGTCACAAACACGAATACTGAAAAAATTTTGACAAGGTAGTTTTTTAAATCGTTCTTTATATAACTTGTACACATGTCCCCTTCGGCCAGTCCCAGTATTAAGATTAAATAGTTCATGTAAACTGCGTTGGTA
>CALNHX010012394.1:0-25470 GCA_940337035.1 Agriotes lineatus
TCTTATGTAACGCAGTTAATATCCTTCATTTGTTAATAAGTTTACATTATAACCTGATGATTATGATTAAGTATAAAACAATATGGCTGACCATAACTTGGATCTCATAATAATCAGTTATTTCTAGAGTAAATATATGGAAGCTTGGTATTGCTGTAAAGCTAATTTTATGTACTTTTAAAATACACAAAAATATACCATTTTATTTAAAAAGCACAAGTTGTTACGCCTTCCGATAAAACCGCAGGGAGTACAAGTTTATAGTAAGCACTTGAATATGCGGCTTAAGGGTGGATGCAATATTGCTCATATACTGTAGTACTGTGGTACCCTAAAATTGAAAATAATGACGGCATCAGCTTGTTCCTACATTTAACACACACTGTAGACAAAATAAAATGCACCGCCAAGACCAACACTCAGTACGATAGGTTTACCATGTCTCAGCTTAGCTAAATATATAAATAAAGAATTATCTCTTTACATATAAAACGCTACAAACTTATTAATTAAAAAACAGGTGTGGAACATTTACTGGTTCGTTTTGATGTAGTTTGCTTATTGGCCACCATTCCAATAAAAAACCCGCTTGAAATACATAACACTTTACAGACACAAATAACAATAAACGTTGACGTCACTATACAATTCTACTTTCAGCTACAGGAGCATTTCGAGGTAGCAAGGCCAGTAATTTAACTGCTGTAAGCAAAAATGTAGTAAAATCCTAACACATTTATATTTAATACTTGTGATACACTAGCACTTCTAACAAAAAAAATATAAATAACATTAACATCGAAGGTATTACTAGAATAGATAAAATAATACCAGAAAAACCTAAATTAGTTGCTCAATAATAAATGGTAATGCAGACACTAGATCAAATAGTTTTGACGCTAATAAAATATTCATTTACTCACTCCCTTAAATAAAAGCTTAGAAATAACACTATATTAATTATCCACACATATCATCATCGGGAATATGTTGTTCTAGCAACTGAATGAATCTGGCGAATGGGCAGAAGCAGTCACAACCGGGAACTTTCAGAAGAATTGGTTCATTTGCAGAATAATTTTCATAGAAAATCTGCCAATAATGTGTCATGTTATTAACTAAAATAGTTCAGTCACATTTTTTCTTACTTTAATACCGTCGACGTTATTTATTGTATGAACCTCGATCATGATGCAAGCTGAATACGGTGGTATATGCGGAAAATATACTCCCATGGCGCCTAACAGGTATATTATGTTCAATTCATGTCCAGAGTACAAAAATATTTTTCGATCTGAAGGACGTACTTCGTTGTTGAGTTTAAGGCATGTGTCATTTATTATCTTTTTCAGCAGAAATCCTGAAAAGTAATACTACATTTTATAAAGTTAAACAAGCTTAGCGGGTACTAACCTCCTCCTAGCTGTTTGAGTTGGGTATTGGCGATGCTCTCAAGATAGAAGTCCATAGCAGCTTTTTTCAGATAACTTGGATATACGCTACGAGTCCAAAGTGGTAGTTTGAAACCCCACTCTTCCTAAATATAACGTAACATTTATAAGAAACAGGAGGAATAGTCCAATTTATTTCTAAAACCATTACTAATAAGTTTGTTTTAATTACCAATTTTACGTATGCTTTTCTTCTGTTTTTCGAATAAATCTAAACTTACTTTATGTAACCGTTCAGTAAGTCAAGTTATGCTGAGAACTATATAAACGAAACAAGTTTGTAGTTGCAGTTATAGTAGCTTTACAGGGTGTTTTAGTATTTGTAAGAGTGGTAGATACTCAGAAAATCATTTAAAAACGTGGTAAACACTATTTCTATTTAAATGTCCTCCTTTGGGTTCTACAAAGTGATAAGGGGAGTTCAGAACAATAGATATTTTATTAAGGATCTCTCCCCAAGATAGATATATTAATTTCAAAATCATTACATGTTGGTGACTCGTACTGACCAATTGCTATAACTAATGTTTTCGACAACCGTCAAAAAAAAGAACATTCGCGCATCGGTATCAATGCTCGAAGTTTGCCATTTTTTAACGTGTTAAAAAATGGAATATTTATTTACGTTACCATTGATGACGTGAAAAAAGGCATTTCGCGCATTACGACGCGAAACAATATTGACATATTAATAAAACTACAGATTTCGTCTTGATCCACTTATATTTTTAAAAAATTCCCGAACGTTTTCGGCTTATGCCATCTTCAGGGGCCGTTCTACAAAATAATTGACAATTAAACAAACTTTATAACAAACTAAAAATGACTTACAATTAACAAACAAACAAAATCACAAATAAACAGCACAAACTCGCTACAATTGCCACGGTGGGTTGACTAGAACTGGCAAACAAATACAGCGGAACATGCGCGCCGATAAAAGAAATTGTAAAAAGAGAAAGGGACCCCATTAAAAATACTTAAGGGATCGGCAAACTTTTAAAATACTCCGATCCTGCAAATATTAATTGATCGTTTAAATTAACCTGTGACTTATTAGACAAAACGATCTCCAAACACTCAGCAATGTTGAGCTTCACTCCCTTATCGAAATAATGTAAGATTCTACAAAAAGACTCCCTATCGAAATTATGATCGTTTTCGTTGATATGTACAGCAAAGTTCGATTCAATTTTGGATTTTCTAATGCAATTAAGATGTTCGCTAATTCTGATGTTGAAAGCTCTACCGGTCTGTCCTATATATGTAGCTCCACAATTGCAAGTCAAGCTATAAACGCCATTTTTCTTTAGGGAGCCAATTTGGTCTTTATTTCTCACCAAGAGAGTTTGTAAATTGAAAAAATTGGAAAAAGTTACATTAAAATCATCACTAGCAAATAATTTCTTGAAAGAATATGAAATTTTTCCCACAAAAGGAATGGAGAAATAAGGTTTGGGTATAGGTGGAGAAATTATAGGGTAGCAGAAGGACTCAAATATACGCTTTCTCTTTTGTTCGAAAAATTTTCTGATGATATATATGGGGAAGTCGTTCTTTATGGCAATATATAGTAATGTTTTAAGTTCTAACACGTAATCTTCGTAAGAGAGGGGTACGATATGTAGACGATGAAACATAGAATAAAAGAAAGCTGTTTTATGGCACATAGGGTGATTAGAATGATAGTTTATACAATGATCAGTATGAGTGGGCTTCCGATATATTTTAAACGATATGTCATTAACATTTTTAATTACTGTTAAATCTAAGAAGTTTAGTTGATTATTTGATTCAAGTTCGTGAGTGAATTTTATATTAGAATGACAATTATTAAGAGAATTTAAAATAGAATCTAATATGTTGAAATTAAAATTTTTAACTACACAAAAACAATCATCTACATATCTTACCCAGAAAACAATATTTTTGACAACTGGATCATCGGAGTTTAGGAATTGAGATTCAAGATTATCCATAAAAATATCGGCTAGGAGTGGGCTGAGATTATTGCCCATAGCAAGACCATCTGTTTGAGAATAGAGAATGTTATTAAAAGTAAAGAAATTTTGTCGTAGGCATATATCCAAAAGATCCATTATTGCTTCTAATTCTGCGTCTTTAATGTAACTTTTTCCAATTTTTTCAATTTACAAACTCTCTTGGTGAGAAATAAAGACCAAATTGGCTCCCTAAAGAAAAATGGCGTTTATAGCTTGACTTGCAATTGTGGAGCTACATATATAGGACAGACCGGTAGAGCTTTCAACATCAGAATTAGCGAACATCTTAATTGCATTAGAAAATCCAAAATTGAATCGAACTTTGCTGTACATATCAACGAAAACGATCATAATTTCGATAGGGAGTCTTTTTGTAGAATCTTACATTATTTCGATAAGGGAGTGAAGCTCAACATTGCTGAGTGTTTGGAGATCGTTTTGTCTAATAAGTCACAGGTTAATTTAAACGATCAATTAATATTTGCAGGATCGGAGTATTTTAAAAGTTTGCCGATCCCTTAAGTATTTTTAATGGGGTCCCTTTCTCTTTTTACAATTTCTTTTATCGGCGCGCATGTTCCGCTGTATTTGTTTGCCAGTTCTAGTCAACCCACCGTGGCAATTGTAGCGAGTTTGTGCTGTTTATTTGTGATTTTGTTTGTTTGTTAATTGTAAGTCATTTTTAGTTTGTTATAAAGTTTGTTTAATTGTCAATTATTTTGTAGAACGGCCCCTGAAGATGGCATAAGCCGAAAACGTTCGGGAATTTTTTAAAAATATAAGTGGATCAAGACGAAATCTGTAGTTTTATTAATATTTAAAATGGTCCACGACAACGATTTTCGTATTATTAACAATATTGACATTCTTGTTTGACGGTTGTAGAAAAAACATTATTTGTATTGTGAGCGAGAAATGGTTTAGACTAGAGCATTCGAACGACTTCTTTGAGTCGGCTATCGCCTAGTCAAAAAAGGTAACATTCTCGCCCTCTAAAATCATTAATGTCGCGCTCTTAATACAAAAATTACTATTGTCAAATTACAGTAATCCAGAGGCCGATAATTAATCAGAGTCTAGAAAATACATTTTTAGGCAAACCTTTTTACGCCCTTGTACTTCAAAAAAATTGCGTGTGTGGTTACTATTTTCCATTCAATATCCCACAAAAAAAGTTACTTTTGATTTAGCTCGTTAGTAGGTCTCCTTTTTGAGATTGTTTGAGTTTTTGTGCAATTCTCTTCGAGAAATCTTGGTCAGGTAGCAAAATTTCAAGAATAATTCTGCGAAATTAGAAAAGTGTTGTCTAAAAAATTTTGCTACGTGTAAAAATCGTACTTAGCGTAGGAATTTATTTTGTTGCATAAATTTACTGGCATGAACTCATCTTTAGTTGTGCTCGTGAATCGTACGAATGGTTCCTTAGTTGCCGTCAGCAATATGCTACTATAGTGGTTATTTTGATTACCAGTAAACTTGGTTGGGCTTTCTGACAGCGCTCGGGCGTTATGTGCATTAAAAAAATCTTCCCTTGTACAGGCGTCTCTTCTTTCCTCTTTTGGAGATATAAAGCTATTTGTTCCAGTTCGAGTAGCTTCCTTTTCCTTGCGTGGCCTCAGATTAGCTACTTGTATGTAATTTTCATGCACTGGAATTAACCCGTTAGCTTCTTGTGCTTAGAGAGATTCTTTATGGAAGCGACGCTTTGCTGAGGGTTCTGTGACTGGAGTACTTATTTTGGGGTATATCGTGTCCACGTCCATTAGACTATTAGAGTGATCATTCATGACAAATTTTTAGCCGTACTCGCCATAAAAACCCTGCATTTCAAGGTGGGTGCTAATCCATTTTAGTTTTAGTAGCGTTTTGTACTTCGCTGATTGCATACGGCGTTTCTAGCTTTTCTTGAAAGGTTCTAAAATTCACCGATACAACCTTTCTTGGAGGGCTATGGGTCCTATGAGCATTATTTGACTTTGATTCACTTCGCCTGATCGACCCGCTTTGCAGCCTTATTTCGCTTGCAACCTGGTAATTTCTGCCAACACTCTCCCCCTACTGACAGCACAGCTGTGAGAGCCCATTTGGGACCAATTTAGCCATCCACCTCAGAAACTGGATCTCTCGGATAAATAATTACGACCTAGTGAACTGCGTCGCTGTATCCCAGAGTCGTGAACTTATACCTTCTTGGCGTAGCGTTCTGACCTTCTTGTAGTGCTATTCAAAGCAACACACCTGATTAGTTCCCAGCTGAATCTAAATTGGTTTAATAATATTCAGGTTGCGAGCATTTATAGTTTGGCTGCTTCTAATTTATACCTATGGGGTTAGCTCATTTGCTCATTGTTTTGTGGGTAATTATAAAATGCTATTTGGGGGTAGACCCTTCGCTTAAGTAATGCTTTTAGGACCTGTGGTACTGGCTATTCTATGTAAGGTTTTCTTAATAAATTGAATGCGATGTTTATATTATTAATGGTCTGATTTCGTTACTGCTACCTTTTGTATTTCAGATATTGTGCGATTGCCTACTGTGGTTTATTTGAATTTATAGGTTCTCGGCCTAGCTGAGAATCTGAGTATATTTGTTGCAAGTAAAGACTTGTTGAAGCTCCCAATATTTAGCAGGAACGTCTTATAGATAATTGTACACCGCCTTTACTAAGCTTAGATCGAGGCCCCTTAAGTAGGCTCTCGTAGCGTTGAAATATTTGAGATTTTTAAAGATTTAGAAAAGTTATAGCTAAGAAAAATCCCGTGTGGGGATTTGCCAGTTACCTCCATCGGGTGCGTCCCCATGGGAATTGGGGAAAGCTCGCTGGCTCTGCAAGCCAGCAGAGTCGGAGGGTAGTGAGGAAATAAAATACTCACCGTGAAACAAAAACTGGCCCGGTCCTCCAGGTTGGGGGTTGAGGCATTGGACTGGTTCTCCAGTACTCGTAAAAGAGATAAATTACCAAAAAGCCTAAACAAAGCCTCGGAGCTTCGGACGGATCTTTAAGAAGACGGACACAGCAAAGGAAACGGTTAATGAAACTGGAAACGTGGAATGTACAAGGTATCAAACAAAAGATCGACATCATCGTATCGGAACTGGAAGAACTGGATATAGATATTATAGCGCTGACAGAAACTAAGAAAAAGGGAAGTGGCTCCAACATTATTGGAAAATATGCCCACATATTTACTGGGGTTCCTAAGGAAAGAAGAGCAGCCAGAGGAGTATCTTTACTTATACGAAAAGACCTCAAGCATAAAATCACTGACTGGGAAGCAATTGACGAGAACATTCTAAAAATGAATATTAACATACATGGACATAATATCGCAGTAATAGCTGCCTACGCCCCGTCGGATGACGAAAGAATCGCCACGAAACAAGAGTTCTTCGAAAAAATTGACGAAACTTTAACAGGAATAGGTAATAACAGAGAAGTGATCATGCTTGGGGATTTCAATAGTAGAACTGGGCGTGAAAAAAATAGTAATGTAGTGGGTCCGTTTGGAGAAGAGACAGTCAACGACAATGGCCGAAGTTTAATACATTTATGCGAAACTCATAATCTAAGAATTAATAATGGCTTTTATAAACATAAAGACATTCATCGGTATACCTGGACCCAAAATACACGTAATTTGAAAACAATCATTGACTATGTCATCAGTGAACAGAAAACTGAATTGCAATGGAATGATGTACGAATTTTGCGAGGGGTTACGTGTGGATCCGACCACTATCTTGTAAGGGCTAAAGTGGTATTCCCTTTCAAAAAAGTCAACAAAGATATAGAGGCTAAAAAATTCGATAATTTAGAAACAATTGAACTCCCCAAATACAACTTAGATAGCTTTGTGAATGAAAGTACGAAACAATTATATCAACGACGATTAGACGAGAAACTGATAAATGCACAAACCTCAACATTCACAGAGATATATGAAAACATTATTACAAGCTTACATGAATCAGCAAAAGAGGCAATCGGAACACAGAAAAACAAAGTAAGCAAAAAAGTATGGTGGACCGACGAAATTGAAATGTTGGTTCAACAGAAAAGACAGAACTACTTGAAGTGGCTGAACACAAAAAACGAGGAAGATCAACAAGCTTATAAAGAAATCAAGAGACAACTCAGAAGGGCAATAAATGCAGAGAAGAACAGAGTATGGGACAAAAAGTGCCAAGAAATAAGTACATACATAGGTGGAAGAAAATGCTCAGAAGTATGGAGTTTCATAGGAAATTTAAAAAACCCGGGGAAAGATAGAGCCCACATACAAACTATTAAACCAGAAGAATGGAATGAACACTACAAGAAGCTGCTACAGGAGACAAGAGAAGAATACCTTAACGAATCTACAATACAAGGAATACACATACAAAGGGAAGAAGTGAAGATTCAGATAGATACAGTGAAAAGAGCCGTTATGGGCTTGAAAAACGGTAAAGCTAGTGGACCAGAAGGGATATATGCCGAAATGTTGAAGAATGGAACAGAAAAACTGTTTGAAATGATAACATATATAATCAACCAATGTTTGAACGGACATCCGGTTCCGGAACAATGGAAAGTAGCATATATCTCTTCAATTTACAAGAAAGGAGATAAAAAGAAGTGTAACAATTATAGGGGAATATCAGTAACTGGCACAATGAGTAGACTTTATGGGAAGGTATTACGAGATCTGATTGAAAATGATATTAAAGAGAACGAAGAAGAAGAACAAAGCGGTTTTCGTGTTGGGAGATCATGCACTGACAATGTCTTCTGTCTGAAACAAATCATAGAAAAGAGGACCGCTAGAAACATAGAAACCCACATTACATTCGTAGACCTCCAAAAAGCATACGATACAGTTCCCATTTCTAAACTGTGGGAAGTATTAGAACATTCAAACATTAATCATACATATATACAGGCTCTGCAAGAACTATATAAAGACTCAAAATCTCAAGTAAAGATAGGTAGATACGCCACGCAAAAGTTTTTGGTTAACAAGGGACTGAGACAGGGGTGTTGCGTCTCCCCAACCCTTTTTAAAATATACGTAGCAGCAGCCCTGAAAAAGTGGAAAAGGAAGGTTCGTGGCATGGGTATTGAACTTAATAACAGCTGCATGTACACCTTACAATTCGCCGACGATCAGGTTGTTATAGCAAATGATAAAGATGACATGCAATACATGATGCGAAAACTGATAGAAGAATACGCAGAATGGGGGCTATCAGTCAATATCGAAGAAACACAGTACTTATGCATAGGAAAGGAATCTAGTACATTAGATCTTGAAAACGGGCAAGAAATCTCCAACTGCCAGAACTACGTCTATTTGGGTGTTACATTCGATGATTCTGGTACTGATTCGAGAGATATAGAAAAGCGAATTGTACAAGCAAGGAAAATTATTACATGTCTCAATAGTATATTCTGGAGTAAAGAAATAACAAAGAGAAGAAAGTTTAATATTTATGAAACTATGGTTAAAAGCACTCTTCTGTATGGCGCTGAAACTTGGAGGATAACGGAAAAATATAAAGCAAAACTGGAAGCAGTAGAAATGGATGCGATGAGAAGATCTTTATGTATTTCAAGAACAAGTCACATTAGAAATGATGTGGTAAAACAACAGATGGGGATTGAAGAAAATATAGTAACCGACATAGACAACAAACAGTTAACATGGTATGGCCACGTACAGCGTATGCCGGAAACAAGACTACCTAAACAAGTTTTAGAATGGCAACCAACTGGACGTCGGAGAAGAGGTAGACCCCGGTTGGAGTGGCAAAAAACGATACATAAATCGATGAGCGACAGAAACTTAACACCAGAAGACTGCGAAGACAGAAGAGGATGGAGAATAGGCGTCGGACAACGTCGTAAGACGTTCTAAACCGGCTTACATATATATATAGCTAAGAAATTAATATTAAACTCCTGATACTCCGACACTGGATCACTGCAATTTGGCAAAATTAAATATAGTAATTGGTCATCAGAAATAACTAACGCGTACCTCTTTTGGAATCAATATCTCTATCGTGGAGAAATATGAAGATATTATGAGGCCTGACAAAATTGCACGAGGCCATCGGCCCTAATGGCAAAAATAAATGTACGAATTGCGAAAGGAGTCATTTGTTTTAAAAACCAGATTGTAAAGAACAAATGTAAAAGAGTAATACCACTGGTTCTGGACGAAAGGCTATGATTTAAACTGACTTGAAACGTTAATGTATAAGATACCCTACATACTGAAGCATATGTATTTTCAAATGTAGCGAATGTGCCAGTCTAAGCTTTGGATATTTATAAGTCTGCTAGTTGGCAACAATTTAACTTTTATGGTGATAGCATGAAATGTTCTAGAGGTGAATAATCTAGATCTGTGCTCCCAACTTGTACCTATGACGATAAAGAAGTTATAAATATGTACGAAGATCTATCAAAAGATCCAAATGAAAATAATTAAGCCTTACTATACCAGGCTAAAGGGGGACCTAAATGCGAAATTGGGACGTAAAAAGATGAAACATAAACGTGCATAGGAAACGTGAGGATAGAGTACAAAAATCCTGAGCTATGTGCAAAATAATACTTCCATTTAACTAATAGTTCTCGAGTTAAAGCAAAAACTGGCGTAATTTTATTTTTTAATCTGTTCATCCATTTTATATTTGACCGAAATTAACTCTCTTTTATGCCAGGTAGTAATCCGTATAAAATTGTATTTCTCCAATAAATCGTTGTTGAGTTATACCGCTAACCGACAAACATACGGAGACAGAGATTTGAAACAACCAACGCCAACGTTTAAAAGACGAAGAAAGTATTCTAATCGCGAAAAAATCAGCTTCAACGATTTCTTCAGGTCTTCAAATTCCTTGGTCCCTAGACGACGAATAACATGTTTTCTCAATTTCGCCTGCCTGTTGGCGGTATAGCTCAGAAACTATTTACTAGAGGAAGATGATATCTTGCATGCCGATTAGATGTGCACCTGGAAAGAAACCGAATATGCTTTCGGTCAAACATGGACAGAGTGAGTACCTTAAAAAGAAAATGTTGTCTATTTTTCCTTTAACGGAAAAATCGATAAAAGTAGTCATTTGCACATAGCCTACGTTTTTACCTTTACTGAAAATGGGACCCAAAAGATACAGGGTAAATATTGTAAAATGGATAGCAGTAAGCAGTGATCACGCGTTTCTTATATAG
The DNA here is from genome assembly GCA_940337035.1 of Agriotes lineatus. Taxonomy (NCBI): domain Eukaryota; kingdom Metazoa; phylum Arthropoda; class Insecta; order Coleoptera; family Elateridae; genus Agriotes; species Agriotes lineatus. The sequence continues at coordinate 10,678 of CALNHX010012394.1, forward strand.
AGCCAAAAGCGATCTAACCACTCTCCCAGCTTGGTCTAGAAGTGAAAGCGGCGTAGTAAGCGATGCCCGCATTTAGTTTTTTTAATTTATAATTTGATATAATTCTGCCGATGAAAGCTTCGTATAGACCTCTTTACAGAGTTTTAGTATTGGCATTCGTAGTACAGCTTTAAATTCATTCAATTCAATTACTCAAAATACCACCTTATTTATATTATAAAATTACATTTAGAACAGATCTCCATAACTTAAACTTGAGGCTCAGGAGAAACATTGCTATACCACGATTAATCGACGAATTCGGACGACGTCGATTTACTTATACTATAGCGAAATGGTGGAATGATTTGCCACAGAATCTCAAACTTCTATCGTTACCTGCGTTTCGACATCAGCTTCGCTGATTACTATTATCTAGACAAAGTTGTTAATCAAAATTCTTTCATTGCCTCATTATGCTCGGTCGGCAGCGGTAGATGTTTGTGTTGTCGCTGTCGCGCTCTCTCTAACTAATTAATTTAGATGGTTGAAGGGGGCGCGACTGCGGTGGCGTGGGCGTCCGCTGTTTTTGAATAACGTCTATGTTAACTTTCTTGCTTAAAATTTTCTCAGGCATACCACAGAGGACAGACAGAAAGAAAAACACTATAGAAGAACTTATGAGGTTAGATGGTAGAACAGCTTAAGGCTTGACGTAAGCTGAATCTCGCCTCATACATTGTATGATTGTGTTATGTTTAGTTATTTTTAAATAAATGCCATATTATTATTATTATTATTATCATTAAAGTTGCCTTACCCCAAGGTGACTATTTAACTACTAGCACTATAAATTGAATATGTTCGTGAATCGCTAGTCCTATCCCACTTCACGTATTGTTTTTCGCTTTACAGAATATGCCTTGATCAAGATGCTTTAAGGCATAATTATTTAACGTGGGTTTTCTGTACCAAAGTTCATAACTTAAACTTACTTAATCTAGATCTTACCATCACACCACGTCTTCATATGGCAGCCTTTTTTTTTAGATTATTCCAACGCAATATTCCAAAAATTTACAACGCATTGTCTAATGATGTAAAACATCTAAGCACAATGACATTTACGTGACTTGTGCTTTTGGCGCTTCTAAAAGAACAGTCATAGTAACGACTGCAGTTTACATCTGCTGCTCTTCATTACATTTGTTTTTTTCGTCATAGTGAAGACTCATTTGATAAGTCATATTTAAGCTTCGATGACCTTCTAATACATATAGGCATTGAGTTGCATAACATAGAGTTTGTTAAATTTAATTTTAGGGTTTGAGTGGAAACGAGGGGCTTATCTTACTTACGGCATCTCAACTCCACCCTAAGATTTGTGACTACTATAGTTTTTGCTATAGATTTGTTATTACTTCTTACGTTTCAAGAGTGACAGATATAAAGACGTTACTCTCATTATTATTATTAAAGGATAAACGCGTATAAAAACAGAAATCAGTTATCGAAAGTGAAACTGGATCAAACACTTCTGAGATGAGAAGAATCGAATACCCATAGCACGGACATTACATTACATTTGAATCCCCAAGGAACAGGAAGAAGAGACAGACCGAATACGACTTCATCAAAAAATTCAGGGAGCCAGTAAGACCTGGAGAAAAGTTAAGAAAATGTCGTAAAACAGGGCACACTGGAGATCATTCTAGTTAGCGAGAGGATAGATATACATTAACGTAAGACGTGATTAGACTAATATTAATATCTTCCATTCGTTATATCTAGTGTTTACATTTGTTATTTAGAATATAGAAGTGAGTGCAGAATTTTGCTTTTATTGCCGGAGAGATCAAGTATATACCTTAGTAGCTATGCGTCCTACCAACTCACCTCAGATATCAGAGCAAAATAAATTTTGAAAACATCAAACGTGGAAGTAACGTTTACGCCTGAGTTGAGGGACATGTATTCATACAGTTCTGCGTACTTTCGTTCTATAGTTAATGCTTCTGGAGAACGTATATAGGCACGAAAGAGTCGTCTGTACTCAGGACAGAAAAATATTGCCGGTGCCATAAGCTGAAACGGTGCATTAAAAACGATTATTTACTTTTCGTATAATTTCAAAACTTTACGTGGTCATTGGCAAACATCAAATGTTTGAACGGAATGGGCTGCCAGTTCAATTCCTTGTCCCACTCCAGTACTGTGTGCCTAGGGGGAAATAATCCCGCAAGTACTAACTCCAAAGACATTTTTGCTCGACTTATTTCTGTACTAAATGCATCTAGTATACTGGGAGTGTAGACATTCCCTAGAAATTTGTCGTATCTCTGCCGTAACTGCTTTCCAAGGGAGTAGGCCCTCTGCTTGCCTTTCTGAAATTATAGAAATTATTATGTTTTGGATTATTGCAACAAAAATCACGAAGCTCACACTTGTTAATTCTCCAATTCCGTACGGACTATAGGTTTCGTTAATGTACGGATCTTTGGGATAAGTTGTCATGGCATCGTTCGTTCTATCTCCATGTCTAAATATCTGTAAATAGAAAATAAAATCATATAAAACCCAAAACATTATGCTACGTATTTTAGCCTTAGTTAATAGACGATGCAAATTTGCCAATCTAATTACTACACATAGCAAATAAACAAAATATAGGCGTCCTTAAAAATAGAGAAACTTTGTCGACTAAATATGTTTCTGTGTGTGATCAAATCCATTCCAAAATAATATTCTTTCAAATAAATAATAAATATTTACTTACAATTATATATGGAAATTATTATTAAAGCTTACTCTGAAATGAAATATAATAATAAGAAAATCATTAACTGATTTTCTACATTTTTAAACGACTACAACGCTTTAATACAATACTGTAGTTCTATTGAATAGGTTCACATGTCTGCAAGTCAATTAATATGTATTTTTCATGTTTGAATTTGCTCTACATATCTACTATAATTCGTGGTAATTAAATGTTTCAGCAATAATCAGACACACTTTAAATATAACATATGGCAATTACCGAAGACTTACATCTATTATGAAAACGGGCATAACATATCATTATGTCTACTGTATACACTAATCAATAGTGGACATTAATTTTTTAAATACTGTTTCTTCTTTATCTTGTTGTTTTAAGCCAGTGGCCTGTTTCTAACCACAAATTCGTGGTTCTATGAGCTCTATTAGCTCGTAAGCTGGGTAGGTTTCTTGCCCTTCGAAACTGAAGGAAGAATTTTCCTGTTAGTGGTTAAAGACTACCAAAAATGTTAGGGTGGTAACCGGAGAGCGTACGGTTATTTAAAATCCCTATGTGGTCAGCGAGAATTGAAACCGGGTCAGCCGCCTAAGCTTCGAGCACATTGCTAGCTTCCCCATCCGCTCCCTTAAATACTTGCATTATTCAAACATACCTAGTAGAAAAATAAACATTTTTGAAAACATCATGACATGTAAACACCAGTAACAAAAAATAAAAACTGAAAACACACAAGGTGGTTATTATGAGGAGTTGCCTTTAATATTCCAATTGATGTTAAGATCACGTTTTATGTAAAGTCGACACCAAATACGAGTATACAAAATAAAGAGTTTATCTAAATTTTAGCGTAGTTAATATGCTGATTTGACGGCTATTGACCTGAAAGATTCGATCAACATGTCTTTTTGGTTCTTCAATCACTCTTTCATTATTGTACCTCCCCATACAGCCAAAAGATCTTGAAAAGTTACATTTTCGACCAAACAGCTGCGTTCTCGGTTTATTTGTATGGTGTTTCAATTATTATTACAATTAATTACAGAAGAGGTAATTTTTATCTGGATTTAGTTGTCTTTATAACAAAAATTGGGTTGTTAGCAAGCTTAGCCATGCAAATCTCCATGGTAAAATAAGAGTCCGCAAGGACGAATCATTTTATCTGACGGTCTGTAAAGCCAAGTTTTCGACGACCAACCTAAATTTGAGTTTAGAGAGACAACTATATCCTGGATTACAAAATTGGGTCGAGCGTAATTTGAATATATAATTTAACGAGTTTGGTTTGCTTATTTTGATGTAAACACCTGACGATACAATCAGCCCATGATAAAACGACGAGTCACGTTTCCAACACAAACCCACATTTGGGTTTAAAAGGCAACTAATATCTGGAATAATAGATGAACTAGAGCATAATTTAGGGAGATAGTTTAACTAGTCGTTTTATTTCTTAATTTGAGGTTAGTACTATGACATTACAAGAGTTGAAAATGAAAAGCACATAGTTCATAAAAAAGACGGTTTATTGTCAGATGCAAGGCTTACCTCAATTTCAACCGTGGCCATAATGACTAAAAATCTGTTATGATACACGCACACAACTTCCGTTTACAGTGAAAAGTATTTTTAATTTTTAAGCATTTGTCAAAAATCTTCAAAAATTACAAATTCTACAGAAACCGTACAAAGTAAAGCGTTAGTTGAAGAGACAAAATTTCCTTTAATATTTCAAGCTGAATTCAAAAATGTGCTAATACACCTGGTGTTCTATTTAAAATAAAAGGAACCCATTTTAAAGGTATACAACTCGAAAATCACCTATCTCACATCAATACACATTAAAAATGTAATAAAATAATACAGTTTGCAACAAATTGTTAGAGTCGTTTTTGAAAAAATCGGAAAAAAACCGAAAAATCACAAGAGTAAACACCATACTTCCGATTATGCGATTTTCTTCAAAAGCTTGCTGTCGTATCTATACAGTATACAAAACTTACATATGAAGTTGGTACGCCATACCTCTTTTCGTTTTTGAGATATTCTGTTCACATACAGAGACACAGACATAAAGACCAATGAACAAAAACATGTTTTTTGGGTTCAGGCGACTCTAAAACGTGAAGAGCTGTTGAAAACTCAATTTCAAATTTTTGGGGTGAAGCCAATACTTCCTTTATTGTAAAAGAAAGTAAAAATCTGTAAACGGGTATACACGGAATTTTCCTGGCGCGAATATGTAAATATGTAAATCTAACAAGACAGTAGTTGCTGGGATTCAAACTTTGCGTTCCCAGGCGGATGATATTAATATTGTGAGAGCAATTTTTAGTCCGCAGCTCGGCCCGCCGCTTGCGGCCCCTTAAACCACTGCACCACGACCTTGCTCAAATTATAAGCGTTTCTGCTGCTTGATAAAGACACCATACTATTCTGACCCATTTGTGATGTTCACATGTATATGTTAGATCTAATTTTCGGCAAGAATAAAACCTGAGCTATGTGAACATTAAATATTTTGTCTATTTCTCAGTTAAAGCAAAATTAACAAAATTTTACTTGTTAAGGTACTCACCCTGTATATATTTTTCCGAAATATTTTTGGTTTTATGCCATGTAGACATATATTATGCATGCAACATATCGTTTTCATCCAACAATTAGTGTTTGAGTTATATCGGCAAAAGACACAAATAGATAGACATACAGACAGACGGAATTGAGAAAACCTATTTTTCATTATCTAGGGACCCGGAAAAGTGAAGATATGTATCAATCTTGGAAGGTGATTTTTTCGCTATTACTTCCTTTGTCATTTGGACTAGGGAAGTAAAATACTCGTACGTGATATTAATGATAAAATGTATATTAACTATATTATAGTTTTTCTACAGCTGGCGTTAGAGATACTATCTATTATTACCATAGTATTTGGCATTTGCATAGATTATTTTCTGAAACACCCTTCGACGGATGTATTAAATATATTAAAAAAAACTTACCTAAAGAATGGAAAGGAATATTGTATTCATAATACTAAATTAAATAATTTTAACTTTCTTCGCTTCAGGCGAACGAAGTAGTTATTGCAATCGTGAATAAAATAACATCCTAAATTTCTTCAGATCTTCACGTGTCAAGGTCCTTAGATACGAAAAACATGTTTTCTCAATTCCGCCTGTCTGAGTGTTGTTCCATCACTAGGCGCTACTGATCAAAAGCCATGCGTTGGAGGAAGACGATATTTTCCATGCGGTGTGTATGTCTACATTGAAAATACCTTTGATAAAATATATACAGGGTGAGCATCTTAAAATAATTTAATTCTGTCTGGTTTGCTTTAATTCAAAAACTATTGGTTATGTATCTTGTCGTCGTCGCCACCCTATATAGTATTTATTTTTTATTGAAATTAATTTATGTCAAGATAAAATTATGTAAAATATGCCCTAATATAAAGTATTTAAATATTGAGTTTATTTATTTTACTAGCTCCGGTAGACACATCCACTCTCAACTCAGGTTAGATTCCTGCTTTGTTAAATACTTATAATTGGTTACTTGCATTTATTACTCCTTGCTAATGTCTTGCTCTATAAAATAATTATACCCTAAGGTTAATTAGTGTTATGAGAAAAAATATATCATATGACACTTCTCGAACTTTCAAAGTCAGATCATTCATATGGAAGGTTAGCTGAATTCAGATCTGTACAATTTGTATCGTTTCAAATGTTAAAAAGGGTAAATACATAATAAATATCTTATCTATTCACTATTAAAATTAATTCTGTTGATCCAATACTCCTGTCTAGTCATGCAAATGCAACCAGCTTATTCAAGTGATTCCATTTGTAACCTCAACGAAGGTCCCTTCTCAGCAAATACCTGTCCTAAAGAACCACTTCACCTAAATCCTCTACTTTCTCAATCGGTAACCCAACTGTCACAATGGATAGAACACTGAAGAAGACTCACACAGCGACGCCCCACAAAAAACAGCTCTTCTCGATGGTAACTTCTTTGCGGCTCATCCAAATAAAAATGGTAGAGATGTATTCACCCCAACGGGAACTCCAATAAAGCTCATCCAAATCAAACTGTTGCAGACGTATTTATCCAACAGTAATTCAACTGAAGCTCATTCAAATCAATACAGTTGCATATGTATCCACCTCAACAGTGACTTCAACCAATTATCTCAGGTTCAGATGTATTTACCTCACCAATTCCATTATCCTTAGTTCTTCTTGAAGTAGTAAAATGGTAACCTTTTACATATTATAGTTTGTTTACAATTATTCTATTTGCCTTTATTTTATATTAAGTTTTATCCTATACACCCTTTTACACTATTCCAATAATAAATAGGTTTTTATAAAAGGGCTTTATTAATATTTTTTTATTCTAAATTTTAGTTGTTAATTATAGGATCAAAAATTAGTTGTTTTTTTAAATTAAAAATTTAACGTAGAAATACTAATCCATGTTATTTCAAAATTAACACTTCTGGATTACTTATTCTGACAGAAATAGTCGGAGTATATGCAATAAACGACAACGCAATGTTAGAGGAAAAAGAAGAATTCTTCAACAAGCTAAATGATATTTTAGAAAATATACATCCTCAACATGAGGCTATTGTAATAGGAGACTTAAATAGTAGAGTAGGAAGAGTAGATGATGACGTGGTAGGACGTTTTGGAGAGGAACCAATAAATGACAACGGCAAAAGATTAATAAATATATGTAGAGAACACGAATGCATAGTAGCCAACACAATATTCCAACATAAAAACATCCATAAGTACACATGGGAGGATCCGTCAAGAGACCTAAAGTCCATTATTGATTTAATGATAGTTTGGAAAAGTAGAAGAACGATAATAAAAGACGTAAGAGTATACCGTCAACCTGAATGTGCAAGCAACCATCACATGCTAATAGGCGAACTGGTTTATATAAGTCAGCACAGAAATAAGGACAAAACAAATGTTGGAAATCTAGAGCTAACTGAAAACAAAGAAACTATATACAAAACGGACCTACTGAAACAGTACAGTGTTAGAGTACTATACCAGAATAGGCTGGAAAATAAACTAGAAATAGATACCGTGGAAGAAATGTACGAACACATGAAAAAATGTATATTCGACGCAGCGAATGAAGCACTGGGCATCGAAAATAGAAAACATAGATTTAGAGAGAAATTCAGCATAGATTTGGAACAAATGATCGACGAAAAAAGAAAGCATATATGAAATGGATTTCTGATAAAAAGGTAGAATCAAGAGAAGAGTACATAGAAATAAGAAGAAGGGTAAAAGCCAAAGTTAAAGAAGAAAAAAATGAACACTGGGATAGATTATGTAGAGATATTGACAGCACTATTGGCTATAATAGGTCAACAGAAGCATGGAAAACGATAAAAAACATAAGAAAATCTAAAACACATAAGAACTTCATACAAATAATAACGCCAACACAATGGGAGACACACTATTCAGAGCTGCTACAAGAAAATAGACCACAGTATTTAGAAGCCAACGAAAGCACAAGAAGAATGAATGATATAGAAGAGATAAGCGCGGAAGACATAAAAGAAGCTCTTCAAAAGGCAAAAAATAATAAAGCATCAGGCCCAGGTAATATGAGAATGGAACTGATAAAATACGGAGGAGATAGACTAGCGGAGTATATTAAGAAAATGTTCAACAAAATAAGCGTATTACCAGCCATAATGAGAGTATTTACTAGAATTTTGAAAGTGAAGATAGAAAGAAATGTAACAACACTAAGGGAAGAACAGAGTGGCTTTAGAGGAGGTAGGTCATGCCTGGACAACATCTTCTGTGTGAAACAACTTATTGAAAAGAACAAAGCGAAAAACATAGATACGCACATGACGTTCATAGACCTAGAAAAGGCGTATGATAGTGTTCCTCGATCTAAAATAGGACAAGCGATGAGAAGAATGAACGTACCAGAAAAATGGATAAATCTAGTACAACATATATATGAGGATAACAAAGCTCAAATAAAAATAGGAACAAAATTGACCAAAATCCTACAGATTACTAAAGGACTTAAACAGGGGTGCTGCCTATCGCCACTGTTGTTCAATATATATGTAGAACAAGCACTTGAAATGTGGTATCGGAAATGTGGCGGAATGGGCGTAAATATAGGAGATAGAACTTTACATTCGTTGCTCTTTGCAGATGATCAAATTATATTCGCGCAGGATAGTGAAGACATGGAATACATGGTAAGAAAACTAAGAGAAGAATATGGGAAGTGGGGGTTACAGATTAACTTCAACAAAACAAAGTACATGTGTATAGGGAACGAGGTACAAGATTTGGAAATAGAGGACGAAAAAATAAAAAAGTGTTACTCGTTCAAATATCTGGGTTCAATTATAACTTCAATGGGCACATGCGACAAAGATATTGAGACCAGAATAGCTATGGGGAAAAACGCTACTAGATCATTACACGGAATAATATGGAATAAAAACATATCACAAGAAACAAAAAAGAGAATATTCCACAGTATAGTAGAGAATATACTACTATATGGCGCAGAAACATGGCCAATAACCGAAAAAGTAAGGAATAAAATTCGAACAGTAGAACTTGACTTTATGAGGAGAAGCTTACAACTTACACGAGAAGACAGAGTCCGCAACGAAATAATATGGGAAAGAATGGGAATAGCGTGCTCAGTCACCAAATCTCTAGAAAATAGATCGCTAAAGTGGTTTGGACATGTGAAACGCATGGACGAGGAAAGATGGCCGAAACGGATAATGGAGTGGTCACCAAGAGGTAAAAGAAGAAAAGGGAGACCGAAATTGGCATGGAAAACATACATAAATAAGGCAATGGACGATAGAGAATTACAAGTAGGAGACTGGGACAACCGAAGGCTTTGGAAACGGAAGACGGCAAACTCCTAAGGGGGAAAAAGCCAAAGAAGAAGAAGAAGAAGGATTACTTATTAGTACAAATTATTTATATTTGACATTTTAAAATAGCTTTTAAAATATTAATCCAGCTTATAACTTTCACATTAATTCAAACTATGTTGTAGTTTGTACTTTGTTATTTAAATTCAATTATGAATTGGTCTCTGATAACATCAAACAACCATTAAAACAACTCCAAAAATCATATGTTTAATTAATATTTTAAAACCTTTTCTGAATTAAATGTATTACCAGATTTGAATTTTTATCTGTAACTATTAAATTCACCTCTGTACATTTTAATAAACATGTAGCTGTTATGCTTTAACTCTAGAACTACTAGTTAAAGAAAAGTTATATTATGTATATAGCTTACAATGTTTTCATTAATATTATCAAACCTCTTAAATTCAATACTTACGAGGCAAGTTCCGTGTAACGTCTTTTACAGATTTTCTTTTAAGTACATTCAAGTTATTTCGTAGAACTTTTTAACCCTTTTCAGTAGGTTTTTCCGGTTTAAACATTATTTAATATTATTGATATTGTTTACTGCTCCTTTTATACCAGTTTTAGTTATTTGTTCAATGTCTTCTTTGGTTAACCAAATAATTACAGATGATTAAGGCTATACAATTCGACACAAAAGCATAACTAAGAAATAGAAATTGCTTAAAGCTAGTCTCTAGTCACGTGTGAAAAAGATGCTTTACGCATGTGTATCCTACAATAATTTCGTCTGGGTACCGCGTAAAGAATAGTCCCAGGGAACCCCCTGCCTGTTGTAAGAGGCTGCTGTTTGGGGCATCTGTCCTCATTATGGCCAACCCTAATCTTTTAATCCTTACTAAACTCACAATCCCTGATATTCCTATTCTACATATATGGACAACTAACTGCAGAAGGGCGGATGAGAATGTTTATCCCAACGGCCACGAAAGCTGATGAGTTGTTTTTTACCCTCTACCAGGGTTATGGTAGATGATATAGGGGAGCAGCTATGTTATTAGTGGGCATCGGCGTTGGTCATGTAGACTAGTAAGGGCATGCTTCACATACTTATGGGCACGGTTGTAGCAACTTCACGGGCCATAATACTGCGGTGTGTGTAGAATGTAATGGGAACCTACAACACGATTTTAGTCTCACGAGAATTCAGCATGATGGTTATTCGTTGTAGAAATAATATGCCGTTATGCTACCCGGATGTCACCCGTCGCTGTCCTGCGTCCAGGGAGGACAGCGAGAAATGTGAGATTGACCTCTTAGGGGTGGATCACTGGGGCCCTAGTGGAAAATATGCAACCAGTGACAATAGATGTAAATTAAAACTTAGAAACCACCTTAAGATATGTACATGGAATGTTCGAGGGTTGCTACAAACTGGTAAAGCCTCTATTGTTGAAAATGAACTTTGCCGGTATAATATATCAATTGCTGGTACCTATAAGCGAGACTCATTGGAGAGGCAAGGGCCACTTTCAAACACCAGAAGGAAATACCGTATACTTCTCAGAAAGCGAAAATCGTGTGGCTATCCAAGAGTTGTAATAAATCTGTATTAGGATATCAAGCAGCAACGATCACATCATCTGGATAGAGATAAATGCTTCGCCAGCATGCCTCCATATCCTACAAATATATTCTCCAACCGCCGACGCAGAAGATACAGACATTGAGAGTTATTATGCTGAATTGCAAGATACGCTGTCGAAGATCCCTAAGCTCGAACTAACTATAATACTTGGTGACTGGGTACCAAAGGTGGGTGATACATCAGGGGATCATCATCTGAGACATGTAGTCGCAAATATGGTCTAGGTGTACGGAATGAGAGAGATGCCAACCTTATCCAATTTTGTTTGGAAAATGATTTCAAAATTACCAATACCGTTTTTACTCTACCAAAACGGCGTCTTTATACATGGGCGTCACCTAGAGATCAATACAGAAATCAGATAGACTACATCTCTATTAGACGTCGCTGGAGCTCTTCAATTAAGGATTTGCGAATTAGACCAGGCGCTGACTGTGGCTCTGACCATCAGCTGTTAGAGGCCACGATAAAAATAAAACTCAAAGTTTGCTGTAGAAAACGTATCACGGCAATGAGACTAATATCCAAACCAGCAACCTTTCAAGAAGAACTCAGTTCACATTCATCCGCACTTCACAAATCTATGAGTACACCTGATACGTAACTACGAATCAACTATGGAATAATCTCCAAGATCGTATCTATGCTGTTATCAAAAGATCTTAGCCTTCACAAGTAGAGAAACCAAATCAGAAATGGATGTCACATGAACAAAGAAAGACACTAAAACAGACGGGCTTGCAAGACAACTATGTCCAAAATCAGTATACAGTGTGGTCCATTAAGTGTGCAACAAATGGGACATTTTTTTATTAGTTGTAAAACCGAAATTTAAATACCGCCAAAAGTTAGTGCATGTTTGATAACCATATCAGATGGCCTTAGAATGGCTTCAAGTCAAACAATATACAGGGCAGGACAAAAAATATGAAATTCGTTCAAGAATAAAGTTACCTTATTTAAAAAAATATAGCAAAATTTTATTGAGAAAAGTTGTTTAGAATCAAAAGTTATGCTCAAATACAAAGTCACGGCCTCCTATTCGAATTTTGATTATTTTTTTTTGTAAAATTTTGTATTATCCCCGTATGATACATATTTTTATTATTCTGATTTTATTAAGAGTTTTTCATATGTAAATTATTATTAGTAAAGCATTTGCCTTGTTAAAAAGAATATTTGCGAAATTCTAAAGTTCTGTTAAATATCGTTGCAACAAACATGAAGTGGACGCTTACCTAAAAAAATATAAATCCAAGTAAATTTTACAAATACGCTTCAAGTTGCTAAAAGTTATTTAAAAGGGATGTGGTTGTGGCTACTTTAAATACATATAAAATCAAAATAATAAAAATATGTATCATACGGGGATAATACAAAATTTTCCAAAAAAGAATCAAAATTCGAATAGGAGGCCGTGACTTTGTATTTGAGCATAACTTTTAATTTTAAACAACTTTTCCCAATAAAATTTTTCTATATTTTTTGAAATAAGGTAACTTTGTTCTTGAACGAATTTCATATTTTTTGTCCTGCCCTGTATATTGTTTGACTTGAAGCCATTCTAAGGGCATCTGATATGGTTATCGAACATGCACTAACTTTTGGCGGTATTTAAATTTCGGTTTTACAACTAATAAAAAAATGTCCCATTTGTTGCACACTTAATGGACCACACTGTAGAGAGCACAGCAGACTCATTCAGCATCGATGTCGAAATGACAAAAACGCATACTACTCCAATCTATGTAAGGATGTTGAAGGATATGCCCAAAGAGGTAATTTCCTCGAAATTTTAAACCATCAAAAAGGTTACTAGAAAATTTAAACCTGCAACATGGTCGATTCAATATGAATATGGCAACTTAACATGCGACTTTAACGATACAATAAAAGTGTGGCAGCAGTACTGCGCTAGTCTCTATGATGATCCCCTTCAAACACCCATACGTATCAACTTTGAAGGGTTCGAAACCGAACAACAATCCTACCCGAAGAGGTAGATTCTGCCCTATATCGTATGGCGCAAAATAGAGCGCCTGGTATTGACACCACACCAATGGAGACCATCAAGCTTCTTGATGAGCAAGGAAAGCGACACATGCTTGTTATATGCCAGATGACTGGCTGACCTCTGTTATTATACCCTTACATAAGAAAGGTTCCACTAGCGCCTGTGACAACTATCGCTTAATAGCTTTGCTTTCATATGCCAGCAAAGTTATGCTGTATATTCTGCAAGCACGTCTCTATTCCTTTCTCTCCTGGCAGACACCTCAGGAACAGGCAAGTTGTAAAGTGGCGAGGTACTCGCGAATAGATTTTGAAGATCAGACAGCTTATCAAGAAAGCAAACGAGTACTATACTCACTTATATATCTGCTTTGTAGATTACTCCTAGGGATTCGATAATGTAAACTGGAACAAATTATGGTCAATTTTAAGAGAAATGGGCACCCCACTGCACTTGGCAAAAATTCTCCGCCGACTATATTCAGAAAAAGTAGTGGTAGAAATAAATGGTGTATTTTCCAACAATTGTTCAATTAAAAAAGGCGTTCAGCGGAACTGTGTGCTTTCGCCTCTTTTATTTAATATATACACCGAATACATTGGGAGAATAGTGTTGGAAAACTGGGATGGTGGAGCTCTAATCGGTGGACGACGAATTTCCACGGTTCGCCGATGATGCAACACTGCTTGGTGAAAGTGCAGAGGAAATACAAAGTCTTTTAAAGAGATTAGAAGAGGTTAGTAATGAATATGGATTGAGCATCAACTATAATAAAACAAAAATATTAATAGTGGAACTGGAACATAACCACCACCCAAAAATTCGCAGATTTGGCAAGTGCGAAGTAGCCTCGAATATGATCTACTTGGGCTCTCTTATTAACAACTCTGGTGACTGTGAAACGGAAATTAGACGCAGATGCAATTGGCCAGAACAGCTATGACCCAACTATCCAGACTTTGGGCCGACAGAAACATCAGCCGCAGTGTTAAAATAAAACTAGTATAAACCATGGTGTTTCCAGTCTACCTATACGCAGCGGAAACATGTACCGTGCGCGGGGCTGACAGACGAAGGATTGATGACTTCGAGATGTATTGTTGGCGCAGAATGCTCCGTACTCCCTGGACATCGCGAAAAATAAACGCATCAGTGCTAGATGAAATAAAACCACCTCAAAGACTCTTCGGTATCGTCTATGCGAGCTACTTCTATAATTCAATTCCTGGGCGACATTGCTCACCATCCAGATAATATGGAGAAAACCATCGTCCAGGGAAGCCCACATGGTAAACGGCCAAGAGGAAGGTCTCCTCTGAGTTGGTCAGATATAATAAAAAGAGTGTTACACGAATCACTCGGCAGCGCTGTGGAAATGCCAGCACAGAAAAACCTGGAAAACACATTGAATGTATAAATGGTGCTGAATCACAACACATCAGTAATGATGT
>CALNHX010012395.1:0-16753 GCA_940337035.1 Agriotes lineatus
AACCTTCAACATATGAAATTAAACAACCAATTTGGCAGGTAAATATCGAGTTCCCCGAGGTAATTGACCCACGTAACTCGTAAGTCTTTCGGATGACTCTGTCAGACTAGAAACTATCACCTAACACGAAGAGACATAATACTAGAATTCAGGTCAATCGCATGACCTGCAACGAACCTCAACGTCAACCTGCGGCAGTTAAAATCATCGTTATTATTTAAATTTGCATAGCCAGTAAGTAGCTCTTAGGGAAAATCAAGCTAAGTTAGATTGCTAGGACTAATGTTAGTAAATAAAGCCAAAATAGAGACTAACGTCGAAATGACCGTTATACTATCTTCTACTCCTTCTTATACTGTGTGTCCGCGAATTGAGTTCACATAAGTTGTAAATAATAAAAATATTCGACTTAGAAGCTGATATTCTAGGAATCACTCCTGATTGTTCTCAAACCAAGATTTTGATAAAATCAAATTACTAAATATACAGGGTGTTGTCCGAGTCAATTTTTAAAAAATGGCCAAGGGTAAACTGCCTTTATTAGAAGAGATAACAAAAAAAGTATTAAGAAAAGTTGTTTAGAATTAAGGGCATGGTAGACACAACATTTTCATACAAATCGGCCTACTCTGATTTTTTAAACATTTTTGGATTTTTTATACCAACATACCTTTTATCGTAGCTGTAGAAGGCACTCAATTTTTTTTAACATCTTAGTTCACGAACCAGTACATAAGCCAGCAGCGCCGCACAAAAAGCCATCCACAATGGGCCACAAAGCGCCAGAATGTATGGGAGAATTTTGGTCTATCGACCCTCTGGGCCAGCTTTTGTGTTATTAATTTTAAAGAAATCAGCACTAAATTATTGCGGAAAATAGAGTTGCCACCTTAAAAAATGCTTATATATTGGAACTGTTGTTCGAACTGTTGTCCTAGCAAGAGTGGGTACAACTGCAATCCATGAGGCGCTTTGGAAGGTTATAACATGGCTCTTTTTCGCCGTTTATTACAACAAAACCGTATAGTATCCATGTCACATTTCTTTCACATTACACTTAAACATGTTAAGTAACCTGTGAAAACAATTGCAGAGCGAAAGAGAAATATCAATTGCACACTAATTCTCTCAAGCGAATCCGTGTCTCTTTGTTTATTTAAAAAAAGCTGATGCTTGAGATAATTTCTATAAATGTAGATGTTCCAAGATTTTTTACTTTCGAATTTTAAACGTTAAGTAAACTCTAAAAATAATTAAAATTGGAGAAAGAAATTCTGGCATTTGTTTTCAAGCTGTCACTTATTTTGCTTATTTATTAATTATCAAAAAGCTTGACGTTTCCTGGAATAATTTCTGAAATTTCAGAAGTTGTAAGCTTATTTAGTTTAAAGTAGTTTTGAATTTTCTAAACTGACTTGTAAATAAAGAGTTACAGAGAAAAATGTTTAACGTAATGGAGAAAGCGATGCGCAAAAACTAACAACTTTTGCTAAATTGAATAACGGTTGAAAATATCTTATTGGTACTAATAATACTGAAACAGTAAAAGACAGCACTTAGTAATGCGAATTACATCTATTTCTAAAGACAAATATACAGTGAGGTCGTAAAGTTTGGAATAAATTCAGTATTTCCTAACATGTACGTTTCCGGCTTAAACTCTCGGACCCGTCGATTTTTAGTTTTATTTTAGCATTTTTTTTAAATAAAATGCATACACACAGGGTGTCCTGTGTATGAGGTATGGCGTTATCGATGATTTTTAAAATGGAAACCCCCTTTTTTTATTACGAAATCTGAAAGAAAGCATCTTTTTACTTACGGTAAGCTGATTTTTGAGTATAGATCAGATGAACAAAAATTAAGGAAAAATTGAAAAATTCCAAAATACTAAGTTTAGTCATTTCTAAAATTGTGCACCGTTGTCTGCCTGCCAGTAACTAAGACGACCGATATGTTTTTTGTTGATTGCTGTCATTGGTAAAAGCGTAAAATCACACTTCTTAAAATGAAATTTAGTATTTTGCAAATTTAAATGTGTTTTCTTAATTTTTGGTAATGTGACCTACACCCAAAAATTACCTTACCAAAAGGCCGCCCGTCACGCTGAATCGTCACCGAACAGGAGTTGCTTCGTCCGCAATCGGAATTCTTTCCTTACGTTACCCTCCCTTTTATAATACAATGATAACTGGCAGAACGGTGAAAGCGTCTGGCTTCCTCTGGAAGCGTAGGCTCGAACCTTACCGACTGCATTTTTTTATATGACAGATTAACATAATACACCTTACTAAGAGGTTCATTTGACTCTTCAAGTCTTACTAGAAACACTCAGATATTTTTAGCGGTTTTGTACATAATATTCTCCAGCGCAATCTAACGCCAATGACACGAACTTTATTGCTAGAGCATTTTAGTATAGGAACTGATCCAAATAACTAATAAAGACAGACTAAACATTGAACAATAATTTGTCTAGGAGGAGTAGTGTCGAGGATAAGTTGGACCCGAAAAGCAAATGCACCGCCCAGCCTAGAGGAAAGGCATAAAGTGTTAGAAACCAAGAAATACTGAACGTCTGCCTTAGTTTTTATTTAAAAAATATTAGCACATGCAGAAAAGTACCTACAACCAAGTGAAATAGCATAAGTAAACTTTCCCCTTTTTGACTTATGAATTAAGAACATAGGTAAAAGAGTTGCTATCTAAAAGATTAATCAAGAGCAAGAAAAGTCAAGCAAAAGTCCGATGTTGGTAAATCACGTTCGTCAATAAAACAGGCAGGATGCGCCCACCCATGCATTAATACTGATAGGGATGATCGGAAAATGGGTAATGATAAAGTGTAAAGCAGTAAGATAAAGATTTCCGAGAGAACATTGAGAAGAAACGATCAAAAGAAAAAAGGCTTGGAGATGAAGACAAAGCGGTTGTAGTGGTTAAAAGAATATTGAAATTGGTTTACTATGAGTCCAAGTTAAAAATGTACTCTATGAGATCCTTCCTTTGATCGGTTTCGAAAACCTTTCCTCCATGTCTGTTTCTCAAACTACACTTCATTTTAGGTTTTATCAACCGATCAGTTTTTGTTAGATTGCTTCGTTTTGGAGAAAAATTCAATCCAGAATGCATCGTGGAGATCGCAAAACATCCAAAGGTGGTTGTGGTTTGGTTATCAGTGCTCAGTGTATGCGAAACTTGTCAATATAGTGGCTAAAATCCCACCATGTTAAAAACATTGAAAGAAGTTTGTTTGGATGTTTTTAATAAGAGAGGAAATTGAAAGAATATCATCGTCACTGAGATAATACGAAATTTTGGTATCCGCGAAATTAAAGCTAATAAAAAATTGGCACTTACGGCACGAGTTTAATTCTCAACAATGCTTCCTCACATTGATAATTTGCTGAAGGGTTACATTTACTTTGATTTAACACCCGGTTGAAACTCACACGTAACGTGTAAAATCAGGTTTAAAAAATTACGTTCCAATTATAATTTAAAGCAGAGAGAAACGTCCAAGTTTATAACCACTGCCAAGTATCAATCTACTCTCGAGAGATAACTTAGTTTTTCTTTCTTGGCTTACCTCATCGATATAGAGGCTATTTAAGGAAAATGTTTTGCGGAATTTCTTCAAATTGTCAAAAAACAAAACATTTAAACAAAAGAAAGGCTCACTTCGCACCAGATTTTTCATGAGATATTTTGCAAAAGTTTCTGTCTTATATTTTTAAATAAGAAAATTATGAACGTTGCTTTTTAATACAACCCAGGCATAAAAAGTAGCTACCTACCTAAAAAATGTAGTTCTAATTTTTGACACAAATGTTTTTTAAGTACCATAAGAGCAACCGCATAAAAGTTCAAGTCTCTGTAGTGCCGACGTCGCGTAGTCGTTTCTTGAAGCAATAATCCCAATAATATTAAACAGATTATAAAATACATCTAAAACAAATAATATATAGTACGTCTAGAAAGTATCCCGAATTTTATAGTTTTAAGTAATGTCATGAAACTTTCTTTTAGAAAGTCCTCGACCTCTAAAATTTTGTGTACGTATTGTCAGGATAGTAGATCATGGATAAAATAAAAGAGAGGTAGTTTAATAAACTGTTATTTTAAAAACTCCCAACAAGAATGACTTTTTCCGGATACTTTCTAGACGTACTATAGCTGATTTTTGGCACAAAAATGTTTCTTAGTACCTTAGGGGCAACCCTTCCAAAGTAACCGTCTCTGCGGTGCTGGGGCCATAATTTTTTAGAACAAGAAAAAGGGCTCTTTCTTGTTTCAAATAGCTACGAAGTCAGCACATCAGGGGTAGGGCTTTTAAGGAGCTGCTCTTAGGGTACTTGCGAACATTTTAGCAAAAAAATCACAACTGCATTATTTGTTTCAAGTTACTTTTAAAATGTTTTTAATATTACTGGGCGCTCGACCCTTTGTTGCTCCAAAAAACTACGACGCCGGCGCGTCAAACGCACAAGGGTGCCTCTAAACAACAGTTGTGCCAAAAAATCAGGACTACATTTTTTAGGTGTGCCTTAAAATTTGCTTATATTCCAGGGCTAATAAATTACTAGTATGTTTTGGCTACTGAAAAATTCACTATCTGAAAGCGTACTGCAATTATCCAGAAAGCTTGATGACAATTTCTGAAAACTTTTTGAAAATGCGAAACACGGTTGAGATACAGGGTGTTCCAAAATTTCTGCTCGAAAGAAATATCTAGCATGGTATAAGGTAACCTACATTTGTATTTTTATTTTTCTAATGCATGAATAATATTTATTTTGAAATCCAAAAAGCCAATCTTATAAAAATGCCTATAACCGCCTTTCTCTTCTTCATTAAATTACTGATAAAATTACTCTCTTGTCCGGCAGAAGTATTCTGCTTATTAAATTACTTATTTACACACATTGGTGTTCAGTTTAAAAAAATATATGTTCTAAACGTTCCCCTTGATTTGCAACACAAGTTCAATTTCATCATAAACTAAAATCATATGACTCCCGAAAGGAATGTTCATAAAAGAATTAATTTTGAATTTTGTTAAACATGTACAGGCCAAAGACCAACATGAGACTGATTGGTAACCTATTTTTGAAATAGTGCACTTAATCATAATTACACAGTACCTGCCGTATTTCTTTCCTTGCGATAAGAAACTCGGATTTCAACAAATTGATCCTTGAAAGTGGTTAATCCTTTCAATTTATTTTATGTTTCAGGGGCGAAACAAAAATTTGGTTTAAATATAAATAATGATATCCTAATATTCTATTATTTGCAGTTCTTTATTTAAATTTTTATGTACTACTAGCTGTCCCTGTCCCCGTCGCCGTCCCTTTCCCCGTCCCGTCCCTTCTCCCGTCCCCGTCCCGTCTCGTCCCGTCCCGTTTCCTCTCCGAACTGTCAAACGCGCGAAGGTTAAATAGTCATTAAGTTTTCTGAAATTTTCCAATTTTCTGTACAATTTTCTTAATTTTGTTTTCCGTAAGAACGTTCTACAAAGTATTAGAAAACTTAAAAAAAAGATGGATGAAATCGGTCAAGTCGTTCTCAAGTTATGGCGTGACCAAGCGAAATAGGGATTCATTTTTGTAACTACACACATCAAAAAAGTCTAAGGAACACATGGTTTTTTAATTAAAAAGACTAAGTAATGACTAGTGCTTAGCTATATTTCAATTATATACAACAACACGTAACTTCCGAATCTATACTAAGTTATTTTAACTCTCTACAGAACATTTTTATTACACTAAAAATTACTTGAAGACAAAATTAACGAAATGAAACAGTATTAACTTAATTTGTAATTTTGAATTTTTGCGTAATTTCTAATTCTGCACATGAAATTAACATTCAAACGCCATTTAGTAACTAGTGTTACCTCCTCTTGCATTTAAAACTGCTCGACATCTTCGTGGCATTGACAGAATCAGATTGTCAATTTCTTCTTGCGGTATGGCATTCCAATGACGCTGAAGGCATCTAAAAAGATCAAAATTGTTCTGCACATTCTCCATATCAACAAGAACTCTTCTTTTGAGCATGTCCCAAACATGCTCAATGGGATTTAGGTCTGGCGACTGCGCAGCCCATGGTAAAATGGATACATTGTGCGTTTCCAGCCACTGAGAAACGGTAGCAGCGACATGACATCTTGCATTATCATGCATCAGACAAAAATCTGGATGAAGTTCTTCAGCTATAGGAAGAACAACAGGCTGCAGAATGTTATCCCGATATTTATCTGCCGTTAATGATCCGTTAATTAAAACGAGCTCTGTTCTTCTGCCAGTCATTACTCCTCCCCATACCATGATCGTCCCGCCTTGGAATTTTTTTACTTGCTGAACATTACGTAGCCGTTGTTCATTGCCAGATCGTCTCCAAACACGAGTTCTTCTTGTGTCGGGACAGAGCCCAAACCGCGACTCGTCGGTAAAGAGAACTGTGTCGAATTGTTGCTGATTCCAATTTTCATGCTCTGCACACCACACATTTCGAGCTTCTCGATTACCGCGAGTAATTGCTGGGCATCTTAAAGGGCGACGAGAACGAAGATTGGCTTCATGTAATCTGTTCCTGACAGTTTGACTGGAAACAGTTACATCATGTGTATTTTGTAGAGCACTAACCAGAGCAGTTGCATTTATGGAAGGTTCCCGTAATGCCCTTAGCCTTATAAATCTATCCTGAATCGGCGTTGTAATTCGCGGTTTTCCTGGGTGCTGTTCCTGTGGATGTCCAGATTCTTGATAACGTCGCCATAATCGATGAATTACTCCTCTTGATGTTCCCAAAATCCTTGCAGCATCAGCCTGACTTCGACCACCTTCAATAATACCAATTGCCCGAAACATCTCATCCTGGCTTAAATGACGGCGTTGTTGATCACGCTGCATCACTATTACACACAACCGATAGCAATTGTTGCAAAATAAAAATGAAACTGCAGAAAAACATTAACTTTTCGAAGCAGCACTATAGCCTGTATAACTTCACAGCATAAATGTAAACAAACAAGATAAACAAAATAGCATCGAAACATAGCTTACCGTTGTTACCTAAGGCCACTATGTTAATATGTTCAAATCTTATTTCAGTTTTATTCTAGAAACAGTAAAACTACAAATATATATGATTAAATCTTGTGTTCCTTAGACTTTTTTGATGTGTGTATATATATATATATATATTATGCCTAGAAGTCGGTGACTAGTTAGTTACTTCACCCTGTATATTGCACAATCATTTTTTATTTTAAAAAAATGCAATGCTGTCATTTTTCCTCCAATACAGGGTGTATCTAAAAGTTACGCCACTGTTACCGAGATAGAGACTAGAAATTTTGCAAAAAAATGGAAAGTTTTGAATTTGAAAAGTGCGTCGCATTACCTTCCACAATTACAAATATTATTTTAGACTGGCATAAGATATTCTCCTTTTGCAGACGGAACAAAAACTAAAGCTATACCTGTTATGACCGTTTTAGGAAATATTTCGCTGCTGTAATAATGAAAGCCAAAGGTGACGTGATAAAGCATCGAGATTAAACGAAATTTTTGTGCCTGCGAGATTAGAGTTAATAAAAAGTTAGCAAGCGCTAGACAACCTAAAATCACTTAGGGCTCTAGGGCACTAGTATAATGCTCGACAATACTTCGCTAAATTGATAATATGGCGAAGGGCTATATTTACTTTGATTTAAAAAACCCGGTTGCAACTTACGCGTAGCGTAAAATCAAGTTCCAAAAATTGGCTTATCAGTGTATTTTAATTAAACACCGACAATTATTAATATACTCACGAGAGATAACTTAGTTTTACTTCTTGACTCGTATTAGATACTTTTCTTGCGTAACAAGATACAGGCTGTTTAAGCACAAAGTTTTAAATGTATTTCTTAAAATTGCCTAAAAGTAGAACAGATATTACATGAAAATTTTGTGCACGTAAATGACTAAATCAAAATCAATTAATCAGCGAATTGGAGTTACCTGGCGCAATCCAGTGAAGTAGATTTGCAATCCCTAAAAATTACTTATTTTACCGAAACTCGGCAATTGTATGTAATTTTCATTCAAGCTATATAAAAGAAGATTTTGTTGTTGATCTAGCAGTTTTATTAGCTATTTCATCAGTAGCACTGTTATAGATATTAACGATCCAAGTTTGATTATGAGCATCTTAACGAAACGAACTTTGCGGCAATTAAACGAGTCTCAATAAGTGCCATAAGCAAATGTGTGTTGCTCAATATTTTATCTTCATCTATAAATTCTGGTTCAATCTATTTTTTACATAAAAAGAGTGCGGTAATGAAGCTCTTAACGATACTAAAATTAATTTAGTTAATAGTCTATAACAACACCGATGAAGATAAATGTAATTACAGTTTTATTAGAATAAAAAGTGAAATTATGATTGATAATTCAAATTTTTCGAATAAAATTAGTTTTTTTTTTTTTGAGTTCTCGTTTGATTCTGGGAGTGTAAAGTTCTATCGCTAGTGCTCTGGGAATTCAGGCAATACAAGTAAGTGACCTCCGGGTCAATCGCTCTTAGATAGTACTACTGTTACCTATCTATTAATAAATAGTAATAATATTCAAAGTTTAAATAAGCCTGATGGCTTACTTTCAACATGCATCAATTCAATATAACCAACAAGCTGAACCAATGCAGGTAAAAGAAATTACACCGAGCCCGTATTACGTGCCGAGTCTTTCTACTGCTAATTATCCACCTCTGCCAGCCAATAACACATACATTCAATATCCGATAAATCCAACCCAACAACAACCAATGTCATCTGCAAAATCTCCTGCACCTAATCAATTCTACAGAATTCCATACTTATCACAATCACATGGTCAAATCCCGCAAAATACACATGAAAAAGATTGGCAAACTGTGGAAAATAAAAAACTGCCAAAAAGCTAAGATAACACTCATGTTCAACTAAAACAAGCAAAAATTACAAAGTACTGGCTAAACAAACCAAGCACAACGTCCAACAGTTATGAAAAATCAGAAAATAAAACAGCAAATAGCAATGACAGACCAAAGTGAAAATAAAAAGAATCCCATACTACCCCAATTATTGTATCTGGGGCTAAATATATGCCAACACTACTGGAACTTTTAGAGAGTACAGCCAAAAAGGAATACGAGATGAAAGTATTATACAATAATGAAATTAAAATATTACCCGTAACATCTGAAAAATGCACTGTTATAATCAATCACTGAATTCCACTCGTATAAACCCAAAGAAAATCGCAGTTTCAGAGTTGTGCTACGAAATATTCACCCCTCTACTGATTTTGCAGATCTAAAGAAGGCCATAGAAGAACACGAGCATGTAGTTACAAATATATCAAACAGTAGAGATTGAGTTACAAAGAAGCAATTTCCTTTATATTGTGTTGAACTTAAACCTGCTACAAACAATAAGGATATATATATAATATAAACAAACTTTTGCACTCATTGGTAAAATTTGAACCACCCAGACCTAAGAAGAAAATTCCGCAGTGCATAAAGTGTCAACCGGCTAAGGCATACAAAACACTTCTGCAACAGAAGTCCTCGCTTCGTAAAATGTGCAGGTAACTATCTAACTGCTCAATGCCTACGAAAAACGAGAACTGATGCGGTCAAGTGTATTCTCTGTGATGGCAATCATCCTGCGAACTACAAAGGGTGTATAAACAAAGAGTTGCAACAGAAAACCTTCTCACCGCTCTGACAAAAACAGAAAAACAGAGGCCCATCGATGCTAATAGAACCTGGCATCACTCATGCACAAATTGTTCGAGGTAGAACTCACCAAGTACAAGATAGAAACAACAATACTCAACAACAAATGCAATCTGTACACTCATCACAAGCAGTTCGTTTGAATGTGTCAGCTTTACTAGAACCATTGAGATGTTTTTAGCCTTTTTGTACATAATATTATTCTGCTCTATCTAACGCCAATGACACAAGCTTTACTTCTGGGGCATTTTAATATGGGAACTGATCCAAATAACCAATAAAAACAGACTAAACGATTTGTCTACGATGGGTAGTGCAGAGGAGAAGTTGTATCCGAAAAGTAAATGCATCGCCCAGCCTAGAGGAAAGGCTTAAAGTGTTAGAAGAAGAATTGCTTTAAGGTCTGCCTATAGTTTTTATTAGAAACATGTAGAATATATTTTTACAGAAAAGTGCAACAAGTGAAATAACATAATCTTCTCTCTTACTGAATTATAAATTAGGGAATCTGCTAGAAGATTTCGTATCTCAAAGATCAATAAAAACTAAGAACAATCAGGCAAAAGATAGATGTTGATATATCTTATTCGTCAATAAAACAATGAAGATGCACCCACCAATGCGTTACTACCAAGAAGAATTATCGGATGATGGGTGCTAATGGAGTGTAAAGCACCAGATCAAGATTTCTGAGCCAACATCGAGAAGGCGAGCAAAAGAAGAAGGCTTGGAGATATAAATGAAGAATAAGCTGTTGCAGTGGATAAGGGAATATACTAACTGGTTTAATAACGATTAGAACAAGTGTACTTTATTAGGTGCTTTCATATAGCTGTGCCAAATGATTCAATCTATTTCTAAAACCTGTCTTCAATGTAATGAGTTTGTTTCTCAGACGAGTCTTAGCTTCAGGTTATTTTGAACTAATCAATTTTTGTTAGACTGAGTAGATAGTCTTGGGGAAAAAGTCAATCCAGAATAAATCGTAGAGGAGGCAAAACATCCACAGAGAGCTAAGGTTTCATTATCAGTGCTCTAGATACTAGAAACATTTATGATATAGTGACTAAAGTCGCACCTTGTTAAAACATTAAAAGAAGTTTGACGACTTTTAACAATAGAGGAAATGGTAAAAGCCGAGGCCTCCAGTTTAATTCTCGAAAGTGTGTCGTTGTATTGAAAACTAGCTGGCCCGGCAAACGTTGTTCTGCCCAAAAATAATTTGTCTCTGAAACCCTGTTTCACCACGGCGATTGATTTATATATATATATATACTGGGTGTAACAGGATCATGGTACACCCCCGTATCTCCGTTAGTTTTAAAGGTAATTTATTGAAATTTGGTATATCCCATATACATAATAAGCGGCACTTTTTGACCTGCAAATGATTTTTTTTTCACTTCCGGTTTCGCCGGAAGTGATACCAACTTTCGATTTTTAAATAGAACACCCTGTATATTATTACATTTCTGAAATCTGCATAATTTTCTGAATCCAATGATACCACATAAGTGACATTTCAAACGTCAAAATTTTTTTTAATTTAATTTTTAATTTTCCATTTAAGTGTGCCATGATGGTTCCGATTTATTCCAATTGATCCATTTAATGCTAGAAAAATCGAAATCCCGTCAAAAATACTAAATTGCGTTTTTTATGAGCAAATAAAGTTCACCGTAATCAATTTTGGGGTAAAACTCAATTTTTTCAAATGGAACCATATTGGTACCGTGGTACCATTTATTAGTACTATTAATAAGGAATTTATTCATACATGGTAATTAAATGTGCGATAAATACAATCAAAATTACAGCTAAAAGAAAATAAGAAAATACAATTATTTTGGTCTAATTTAGTGTTAAGACTAAGGAGGCTTTGAAAACAATGAAATTGTTTATTCAGACTGTCAAATAAATACTTGTTGGTTTATCGGTGTTTCTATTGTGTATTGGAAGAGTCTTTACATTTGTTGTTATTTTTGTTCAAAATGCCGCACATTTATACAAAGGATGAAAGAGTGGACATGTTAATTATTTATGGGGAATGTAGAAAAAATGGCCTTGCGGCTAGAAACCTTTATGCCGACCGATATCCTGATAGACAATGTCCAGCGAGAAATTATTTTAATCGTCTTGAAAATCAATTCCGAAGAGAGCCTAACCATGATCCCGATCCCGAAGAAAACGTTATCATTGACGAAGGAACGGAAATTAATGTTTTAGCTCGAATAGAAGTTGATAAGACTGTTTCTTTAAGGCAAATTGGGTTTGATTTGGAAATTAGTCACCAAACGGTAAGCCGAATCTTGCACAAACACAATTATAAATCCTTCAAATATCAATTGCACCAGCACCTGTACGAAAATGATTATGAACGTAGGATGGAATATTGCAATTGGATCTTGCAGAATAATGTGCAGCCAAACAATGCTTTTTTGGGAAGGATTTTATTTTCGGACGAGTGTAGGTTTACAAATATGGGATTATTTAACCGACAAAATACAAGGTATTGGTCACAAGTAAATCAACATTTATTGCGGCAGGGTAATTTTCAAGTGCGGTTCGGTTTCAATGTTTGGCTTGGAATAGTCGGTCGTAGAGTCATTGGTCCAATAATATTTGAAGGAGCCTTGACTGGAGCTAGATACTTAGGATTTCTGCAAAATGAAATTGAGGACAGGTTAGCTGAATTACCTATCCATTTACGACAGGGAATGTATTTCCAACAAGATGGAGCTCCTCCCCATAATTCAAGAATAGTAATTGATTACCTTCAACAAGCATTCGAAGAAAACGTAATTTCGACGAATGGTCCTGTGCGATGGCCTCCAAGGTCACCTGATTTGACACCTCTTGATTTCTTTGTTTGGGGCCATTTGAAAAACATTGTTTATGCAACCCCCGTTACAACCCGCGAAGATCTGGAGTTGCGAGTAAGACGCGCAATTAATAGAATAACGGCCCAGCAATTATCGAACGTTCTTCAAGAAACAGCTACGAGAGTTCAGAAGTGCGTTGACGTTAATGGACAGCATTTCGAACAATTGTTGTAATGTTTTGTGTTAATTTTTTGTATTTCAAGTTGTATTTTTTGTATTTTCTTATTTTCTTTTAGTTGTAATTTTGTTTGTATTTATCGCACATTTAATTACCATGTATGAATAAATTCCTTATTAATAGTACTAATAAATGGTACCACGGTACCAATATGGTTCCATTTGAAAAAATTGAGTTTTACCCCAAAATTGATTACGGTGAACTTTATTTGCTCATAAAAAACGCAATTTAGTATTTTTGACGGGATTTCGATTTTTCTAGCATTAAATGGATCAATTGGAATAAATCGGAACCATCATGGCACACTTAAATGGAAAACTAAAAATTAAATTTAAAAAATTTTTGACGTTTGAAATGTCACTTATGTGGTATCATTGGATTCAGAAAATTATGCAGATTTCAGAAATGTAATAATATACAGGGTGTTCTATTTAAAAATCGAAAGTTGGTATCACTTCCGGCGAAACCGGAAGTGAAAAAAAATCATTTGCAGGTCAAAAAGTGCCGCTTATTATGTATATGTGATATACCAAATTTCAATAAATTACCTTTAAAACTAACGGAGATACGGGGGTGTACCATGATCCTGTTACACCCGGTATATATAGATAGATAAATTTTGACTGGGAAAGGGGTTGAACTAACGCCGTTCTCAGTGCTTTGGCAAAATAAGAGCT
Organism: Agriotes lineatus; assembly: GCA_940337035.1. Taxonomy (NCBI): domain Eukaryota; kingdom Metazoa; phylum Arthropoda; class Insecta; order Coleoptera; family Elateridae; genus Agriotes; species Agriotes lineatus. Next base: position 13,518 of record CALNHX010012395.1, read on the forward strand.
AATAATGGTTTGTTGAAATAAAACCACTTGTTGATAAGGCCAACGTTTCGATCTTTATTTGAGATCTTTATCAAGACCTGTAAGGAGGAAATCACATATAAGAGGCGATGTTTAACATTGTTATTGAGATCTTACCTAACAACTTGCGGTAATTCACCAAAAAAGCACATGTATTGCACAAAACATGTGATAAGATTTTCAATTTTACAAAACAGCAGTTGAGCGAGACTTGCATGTTGTTACTTAACACTAACGTACAGCTACAGTACATGTCGCCAGGTTACATATTAAAAATTATTCAAGCACATTTAAAATTAAGTAATTATTGGTTTTAGGCCAGCATGGCCGTCAATAGCTGATAAGAAATGTTGAAACCCGACAGCAATGCAGGAAATTTTAGGAAACTTTGCTCATTTCTTATCAGCTATTGACGGCCATGCTGGCCTAAAACCAATAATTACTTAATTTTAAATGTGCTTGTATAATTTTTAATATGTAACCTGGCGACATGTACTGTAGCTGTACGTTAGTGTTAAGTAACAACATGCAAGTCTCGCTCAACTGCTGTTTTGTAAAATTGAAAATCTTATCACATGTTTTGTGCAATACATGTGCTTTTTTGGTGAATTACCGCAAGTTGTTAGGTAAGATCTCAATAACAATGTTAAACATCGCCTCTTATATGTGATTTCCTCCTTACAGGTCTTGATAAAGATCTCAAATAAAGATCGAAACGTTGGCCTTATCAACAAGTGGTTTTATTTCAACAAACCATTATTAGCTCTTATTTTGCCAAAGCACTGAGAACGGCGTTAGTTCAACCCCTTTCCCAGTCAAAATTTATCTTCCTGTGTAACAACCACCGAGCTGTGAAAAAATATGACTCTGTTACAAATTACGTTGCATTTCCACGAGAAGAACAGCAGGGAGCAGAGGCTTGAAGCAGTCACCTACTTAAAAATTGTGGCTTAACGCACGTAGAAGCCAGCACCCGCACGAAACGAGAGGATTTTTCAATTAAATGCGTTCAACACCTCGTGACACCCGTGCACCTGCGGGGCTACAAAAATAATGTCAGAAAACCTCTTTAGGAGTAACCAAAACAGCAGGACATTCCGACAAGTGGAGTACTGAGATAAAAGGTCATCTTTTGCGGTGTTAGTGAACATTTTTTTTCCAATTTGATCGTCCCTGTATTAACTCGGACGCCTAACGTAAAGTGCATGCGCGGCAAACTATCGCCACCTGCGCAAAGTTTCCTAAAATTTCCTGCATTGCTGTCGGGTTTCAACATTTCTTATCAGCTATTGACGGCCATGCTGGCCTAAAACCAATAATTACTTAATTTTAAATGTGCTTGAATAATTTTTAATATGTAACCTGGCGACATGTACTGTAGCTGTACGTTAGTGTTAAGTAACAACATGCAAGTCTCGCTCAACTGCTGTTTTGTAAAATTGAAAATCTTATCACATGTTTTGTGCAATACATGTGCTTTTTTGGTGAATTACCGCAAGTTGTTAGGTAAGATCTCAATAACAATGTTAAACATCGCCTCTTATATGTGATTTCCTCCTTACAGGTCTTGATAAAGATCTCAAATAAAGATCGAAACGTTGGCCTTATCAACAAGTGGTTTTATTTCAACAAACCATTATTAGCTCTTATTTTGCCAAAGCACTGAGAACGGCGTTAGTTCAACCCCTTTCCCAGTCAAAATTTATCTTCCTGTGTAACAACCACCGAGCTGTGAAAAAATATGACTCTGTTATATATATATATATATATATATATATATGCAAAACGTCAAACTCGCCTCCGAAAGCATACATCGAAACGAAGAACTGGCCTCATTTTTGGAGGCCAGTACGAAAAATCGGAGGCGACTAGGTATCCCCATGTATAAGTGTTCCATTCAACAGATGGTGCAACAAGCATCGATTTAACAAATTTTTTGGTGGAGGTGAGTTTGACAGTACACATATTCAGTTATACACTTCAGTTGGTAGAGGTTATTCTAGATGGCGCGACCATGTAATACACATATACACCTAACAAGGTGCGCCAGTAGTACTCGCCTCTATCTATGAAACATACTGTTACGCCTCAGAGACTTGGCAAACGCGCACGGGGGCTTATCGCTAGTAATGGATTTAAGTAAATAGCATACAACGCCTGCCACTGGACATTTAATACAGGATCCGTCAACGATGCGGGGTGGGAAATATCTCTAAAACTAAGAGATTTACATTAAAATAGCTTATATAAAAGTTGAAGGTACGAAGGTGTTGCATATTACTAAAATATTTCTGATTATACAGGGTGGCTCAAAAAGTGCGGCGAACCAAAGTTATAACTCTATATTTAGGAAGCTTAAAAGCTTTGCATTGAAATACCAATAGTTTTAATATAAATTTGTATGGGTCTAACCTGAACTGTTTTGGAGATGTTACCGATTTTATGCACAAAATGCTAAACTTCAGGCAGCTGCTGTAGATACTGAAATAAAAAATAAAACATTACGTTTTTTGTGAATTGCCTTTCGAGTGTAAAATGGTGATTCTCGGCATTCATACTATACAAGGTGTCTGCAAATTTAATGATTTCAAAGGTTTTTAAAGTAAACGCACTACACATTTTAGTATTTTTGAAATGCCTCTTTAAAGAGATTTATTTTGATATCTTACTGGGTAACTCTGAATTCAACTGTTTTCCAACTATGCGAGTGTGAGTATAAGAAAACAGTGTAAGGCCCCTAAAATGCTTTATTTAAAGGAATCACAAACTAGGTTTAGAAAATAAAAATCCAGCCATTGCTGACACAAAAACCCGAGAAATGCTGGAATAAATTAAATCTGAAAACTAGTTTAGGGGTGCTAAATAAGCTATTAGGCGAAAGTTTATTGAAAGAGTTTTTAAGAAATACAGAGATACATAGCGTGCTTCGTTTACTAAGGCAAAATCATTAACTTTGCAAATTACGAGCACTTTGTATAGTTTTAATACCCATGGAAGAAGGTATTGGGTATACAGTGACCCCCAAAAGGTCGGCATCATATGAGAAAAAAATTATTTTAGATTTTTCAAAAAAAAACTTTACACGTCAATAATTTGTGCTTGTCTAAAAACATTTAGCCCCTATCATATATACCGAGTGACGTTTACTTATTTAGAAAATTCCGTTTTTCGAAATTGTCAAAATCTAAAAAGTGCTATTTTTCGGAAATTATGTAATA